>APFE030720481.1:0-27058 GCA_000404065.3 Pinus taeda
GAGTTTTATGAGGTTTTCATTATGTAATCTCCTGTTTGATTAATAAATTCCTGATGCCTATGTTTGGTGGACGTAGCCCAGATTGGTTGGGTGAACCACGTTAAAAACTGTGTCTTATGTGCTTGATTGTTCTGCTGTGTTATTTTGTTTGATTTGTTGTGCCCCTGAATTCCAACAATGAAAACATTTGAGAAATTTTCCCCCTCCTGGTTGCCCCCTGCAGAGGTACTAGGGTTTGAATTCGTGCTAGCAAGCAACTATTGCCCTTAGGGGAAAGGGTTAGATAAGACAACTTAGGAGCTAGAAGGCCCTTGCTGCACTAACAAAAGTTGAGAATCTTGAATTTTTGGGCAGAGATGAGTCAAATGGTCTCCACTGCATAGCTTGCATCGGAACTTAACTTTCTTCTTAGACTCATTCCACCCTCACCAGCATTATTTCCAGGCTTATTTGCATTACCCTTCCCATCTTGATTCTTATTTTTACCTCGTCCCTTCTTCTTCTCATCGAAATTTTGATTTCCTTTGGGGTTAGAAGCCTGAACGGTGTTTATAAAAGAAGGTTGAGAAGGTGGAGTAGTAGACGGTGTAGCCTGATTGGAAGAAGCAATTTGTATCGACAATTACTGCAATTGGCTCAGAAGGTTCACCGCATTCTCATTAATCGATCCAACAATACCATCAGCGTGCGGGCTTGGCTACATCAACCGTGGAGCTAGGAGCACCAGGCAAGATCTTCTGAATGGTCCCAAACCAAGAATATATCAGTTCTAACTGCTGGGTGTGAAATATAGCCTTCTCTTCGGAATATACTTCGGACATAGAAACATCCTTGGAGATCTAGGGTTGTAATGATTTTAAAAACCATTCGAGATGGAATTCAAGTGGAATTTCAGTTTGATGTGCCTCTTTCTCCGTCTCGATTCCTAAATATGATCAGAAATATGAGTGACCATGTCCTGATGAAGATTGGCCAAAAGTTCAGTTCCATCTTCGTAATGGACAAGCAACTGAAAATGGTTTAAGAAAATGTTAGCCAAATCGGTGAAAGATGTAAAGGTGCCCCAAGCAACTATATATACCACTTCGCTGCATTGCCAGTTAAGGTGC
The DNA here is from genome assembly GCA_000404065.3 of Pinus taeda. Lineage (NCBI taxonomy): Eukaryota > Viridiplantae > Streptophyta > Pinopsida > Pinales > Pinaceae > Pinus > Pinus taeda. Next base: position 1,110 of record APFE030720481.1, read on the forward strand.
ATTGAAATAGTCTCAACCTAATCAAGTCATCGATGAGGGATTTCGATGATCACCATAAATGGAACATGGTAACATGGTCGCTTGGGTCTTCCCCACTCTTCCCTTTGAATTTTTGGATATCGAATGGAATTTTGGTTGGGACCAGAGGCTAGGCCAGATTGTATCTGATTGGATCGTTCGTTAACTTAGTCAATTTTGGTAGATTGAGTGTGGCTAGAAACAGAAGTCTTAGAGGACCTTGGGGTTTCCACCCAGATTGGGCGGGGTTCTCAAAAGTCTAAAAAGAATGGCCTGGATTTTGAAAGGAACCAAGTTACCTAAAGTAACTAGTAGAACCTGCTGAACCAAAAGGTGACCTTTGTTGTCCAACAAAACTCAGAGTTTGACCAACTCTAGCCAAAACAACCTCCATAACTGGAAAAGTTTCCCCCTAACGAATTATTATAAGGAGTGAGCAACCCTTGGTAAGGGTTCCAAGCATTAGCTAAGGGTGGAAAACTTTGAAATGAACTAACCGAGGAGTATGACATATTCCCTTGTTGTCTGAAGAACAATTCCCATCTCCCATGCCACTAACCGCAGGATTAGTCCAACCCTGAAAGGGATTGCTACCTTGACTCATGAAAGAAAAAGGCATAGATCCTATCATTGGATTGGAATGTGTTATATGACCACTTCTAAAAGGAAAACCCTGAAAAGATGTTGATCCACTCATCATGGATGTGGAGGCAGTTAATGGTACACTTAATGGAACTGAAGGAATACCTTGAGAAGGCATACCAAAAGGGAAAAGTCAAAAACTAAATGCATGCGCTTGGTAACTTCCACTCGTCGATGGAATGGAAGTAGACCCAAATAAGGATGTGCTAGCAGTAGACCCAAATAAAGATGTAGAAGGGATGGAAATGGTTCCTCCCCCTTGTACTGATATAGGAGTCTGCATACTCATAGCCCTCGTGGTGGATGCCATGCTTCCGGCAGTGGTCCTTGAAGGGATGTGCATGTGTGGACCTAAACATGAAGGTCTATGTGTCGGAGTCCCAACATATAACACTACGGCTGGATAATTAGAAGGCAGAGGAGAATTCGGAGCTGCTAACTGCTCTGAGAGTTCTTCTACCTCAATATTATCTTCCATCTCGAAGAGGACTCGAGAAAGAACTGGGGTGTTCCTCTCTGGCTTTGTGGTAGTACCAAGCCTATCTTGTACACTAACTCCCCTAAGCGGAGGATTAATCCCCAATGCGTCAGCTGCCACTGGGTAAAACCCGCTGGTAGTATCACTCCTACGCCTTCTAGAAGAAGGCTCTAGACTTGCAGGTGAAAGCCCACGAAGTCTGCAGGACCGTCTAAGTGATCGGTTAGCCACTTTGAATTTTTAAATAAGATCTACTTAAAGACTTAAGAAAATTGAAAGCTAGGTTTACTAGGAGCACATAACACACACTAAAAATGTCCTTAAAAGAATTTAGCAGTCAAACAACTTCCAAGTATTTCCACTCCGGGTGATTAGGACTAGACACCAAAATACAAGAAAGTGAATAATAAGGGCCTTCCGAAAATAGATTGGGGTAATTACGCCCTAGGTCTACTAGTAGAGGTATCAGAGGAGGTTAGACTAAACTCCAAACAACAGCCTTTGCCAGTGCAAGCCCCCAAGCTTCGCAAGTGTGCCCTCCAGAAGTACCACTGAAAGTGATGCAACGTTGACCTCAAGTGCCACGAGATTCCCCTCCGCAACCACTTGTGTAGATCCCTAGTATAGGTAACTAAAGATACCAACTCGTATAAGAAGCCGAGTGGAACAGTCGTGAGGTAAGATCTGACAAGTAAGAGAGGGGTTATCTCTCATCCTTATCTTCAAAAACCCTCGTGCTTAACTCCCAATCATGGAGCTTTCCCAGTCTCCCTAACGTTATTGGATTTTTACTCTCTATTCAGACTTCTACGTTTGACAATTTAGAGTGACCTTGGAGAGTTTACTTTCCTCTCGCCTAATCCAAGGCCCTAAATAACCTAAAACTCATTGGTGTACTTATTGACAATATAAAAAGTTCTAGTTTATTTTATTAGCGCTTGATTTTAAGTGGTTGTTCATTTTAAGTCAAAGGGACAATATGGAAGTGAAACTAATGGTGTTCATTGACGCAAAAGAAATTAATGAAAAACTAACCTATATGCAATGCACTTATTTTTCCTTCGATGAAAAGCAACTTCTACTTGGGTTCTAAGAAACTTCTATTAAAGCAATAAACTTTTTCCTTTTTTTTTCTTGCAACATGCTTCACCCTCACAAAAAGCTAAAAAAAACTATTGATGCTCTAATGATGTGAAACTACCCTAATGCAAAGTGTACATAATGATGCAAAAATTCTAGGTTACTCTAAAAAGAAAATGAAAGTAATTTGTTTTATAATCCAACTTAAGTGTTTTGAAAGGAATAAGAATTTTGAACACCAAATCTTTCCCAAAACAAGAAGGACTAAACACAAAAATCCCAAATCACTCTCAAAAACCAAAAGAAACCAAACACAAATTTGGCAAAGAAAGCAAAAACAATGTTTTTGAAGGAATTTTCTTTTTCAAAAAAATAATAAAGAAACTTTTCAAAAGTACTCAAAATGCTACCAAAGACTCAAAGATCGAAAGCAAATCACAAGGAAACTTTGCAAGTTGTCAATTCAACATGAATGAAAACTTAACAAAATAGATGTTTCAAGATGCACTAAATGATCCAAAAGCAGTAAAAAGAGGTTTAATACACTGATCAATAAATCAAGAAATGCACGCTTTCAAAACTTGTCAAAAAAAAAAAACTTTCGAAAAGCAAGAAGAAGTGAATGGTCACAAACTTAAGGAGAAGCAAAGCAAGCAAACCGTAAAAATGAAGTTTGACACAAAGATTGCAAGAAATATTCTATTCTAGAAAACCAGAACAATCAAGAGCCTCTACAAGAAGCCTTGTGTGTTCAAACACAAATGATAACACTCACAATAAAGCAAATCGAGACCAAAAACTCTTCAAAGTAGGAGAGAACTCGAAACAGTAGGCTCACTGAAAAAATAAAATCTGAAAACAGAAACTGACCACTCAGGAAGCACACAGGCCAAGAAACAAATCTTTCTAGATAGAAATACTTGAAAAAATGATGCAAAACAAATGTATACTCGATTGTGTCTCTACACAGCGGCGTGTACACGCGTTTCAGCCAAAATAAACCCGCGTATATGCAGCTTTAGTTCAGAGAAACTAGCGTGTATACGCTTTTGTAACCTGACAAAGATGTGTATATAAAAGTTTACAAGAAAAAACAAAAATGAGGCCTAATGAAAAGGATTAGACTTGAAGTCTGAGTTCCTACAGGGGCAGATAGTGCAATCATAGCAAGCAAACAGAAAGCTGAGCCCTGATTGGCACTAAATAACCCAAACTAGGAACAACAAGATTATTGTCCCCAGTGGAGTCGCCAATTCTGTTAAGGGATAAAGTCCCCTAGGGCTTTGGGTCAGAACCCTAGTAGAGCAGGAGTAATCTACAACAAGAAACAAGTAAATAACTCAGGAAAAATGCTTAAACAAGCAAACTATGTGAGGATATACATACCTAGGGGTCCTTCATTTGGGTAGTTCCAGCCAAGGTTCAAACCCTCTGCAACTCATCACGATCTTTGAACCTACAAAACAACAAATTCAAAGACACACAACAGCCTATAGATAAATCATTATAGTGAAACCAACTTTATAGCATATAAGTAGATGGTTAGTTATACATTGAAATAGTCATTCATACATAAACCATAACAATAAAATCAGATGCATGAACAAAGTTGATATCAGGAACAAGACAGTGTTTCTTTTATTGCAGATAAATATAATCAAAACATAGAAAGAGTTCACCTAAGTCTTCCTCTTCTGGCTCTAAGCGGAACTGTCCTCTAGGTCCATCTAATCCCGGTCTTCAAAAGGCTCCTTCCATAACTAGCACAAGGATATCTCCCATAAGTGAAAGGATATCAACTCTCAAGGAAACAAGGGTTTCTTGAACTTGGGGAAGTGCTTGAAGCACAAGGATCTTCAGACTTGATCAGTGGATAATCTTAACAGAGTAATTCTTTATTTTCTCTCCTCCTTAAGGCCTTTCCATTGAAGTCCTTTTATACTTCTCCCAAAGTAGTTTTTTAGTTGGGAAATAGCTGGGAATAGTTGGGCCACAGGCACTAATAGGTTATCAATAGGTAAAACCCATGATCTCCACCCATAATTAAGGAAATTTAATTTTTTAAAGTGTTTTAAGACATATACACGGGTTGGGTATAGATTGACCTGCATGTACACGCATTTAATACAGGGCAAAGTTGCATACAGGAGGTAAAACACTACTTTTTGAATATTTGGATCAAGTCTGGAAGGAGGGGTTGCCCTAGGCCATAAATCAAGCATCACAAATACATAAGGTGGTATTTGGAGCTATAACAATATATCATGGTGGTATTTACATCCATATACATATGTACATATAGGAACATCACCAAAACATATATCGAAGAAAATACCAAGACATATACCAAAGCACCACACCAAAAATGCTTTGCCTCAATCGACAAACAAGGAAAGATACATAGCCTTCATCTAATCTGAAATCTCCCATGTAGCTTCATCGAGCCCAAAGTGATTCCATTCCACCTTAACTTGCTTAATTGCTTGGTTACAGAGCATGACCACTTTTTTCTGCAATATACACTTAGGCTCCATTTGGAATTCTCCATCTAGTTCCACCTGAAACATAGACCAATCAATCACATGATCAACATATTTAACATAATTCTCAAGAAATGACACATGGAAAACATCATGGAATTTCACTGTCAGAGGCAGTGTGAGTCGATATGATACTGGCCTGATCCTCTTAATGATATTGAAGGGTCCATAAAACCATGGTGCCATCTTGGCACATGATCTAATCCACAAGGAGCTCTTCTTTGGTTTGATGCACAAGTACACCCGCTCCCCAACCTGGAACTCCTTGAACAACCTGTTCCAATTTTCATAGCTCTTATTCCTATCCTATGATGCCTTTAGATTCTTCTTGATCACCTGCATTTCCTGTTCCATGTCTACCAACATGTCTTGTCCAATCAACACCCTATTAACTGGATCACTCCAATTGATAGGAGTATTGTAACTCTATCCATACAATGCCTCAAATGGGATGATCCCTAAATATTCCTGATACCCATTATTGTAAGCAAGCTCAACCAAGGGAAGATACTCTTCCCACTTTCGCTACCGATGCATCAGATAAATCCTCAACATGTCCTCCATATCCCTTTGACCCTCTTTGTTTTTCCATTTGTTTGCATATGATAAGTTGTATTGAAGGAAAAATCTGTGCCCAAACCTGCAAATAACTCCTTCCAAAACATGGAAGTGAAATTTGCATCCCTTCCTAACATAATATTCTTCAAAAATCCATGAAATCTAACCATATCTCTAATCACCACCTATGCCACATCGCTAGCTGAGAATGTAGACTTGACTGGAATGAAGTGTGCAACCTTTGTCAACTTGTCCACAACAATAATGATGGAATCATGTTGTCTCATTGTCTTCAACAACCCTGTGATGAATTCCATGGAAATGAACTCCCATTTCCACTCTGGAATCATGATCGGTTGTAGCAGTCCACCTGGATGTTTACACTCTACCTTTACTCGCTGAAAATAAAAACACCTAACCACAAAATCTGGTACACCCCTCTTTAGATTTGGCCAAGAATAAAATTTCTTCACAGCAGTCAATTTGCTCTAATAACCAGGGTGACCTGAATAGGGTTTCGCCTAAAACTCTCTCAAGATCACCTTCATGAGCTCACTTCTATCCAACACATATATATTGTCTATGAATCTAACCAATCCATCCATTGTAAGGAAATAGTTCACAACCTTTGAACCCGCACATGTACCATGACCTGTACTTATACCTATACTTGTACCTATACCTGTAGCTTTACCATTACCGATACCAATACTATCACTTGTACCTATACATGTACTATCACATGTACCTGTACCTAAATTCTGCTACAACCTATGCATAATCTCTATGTACCTAACATCTGACTGATCTACATGCAATATCCTATCCTGTAATAATGTCCCATAGGAGCTCATAGCTGCTAAGTGAATTACCTGTACCCGCTTGCTGAGAGCGTATGCCACCCTATTCTATTTACCTTTAATGTAGATCTCGAAATCAAACTCATTGATTGTGGCCAACCATCTAGATTGTTGGTTGTTTAGATTCGAATGGTCAACAAATACCTCAACTGAATATGATCACTCATTAGTACAAACCTCTTTCCAAGAATATAGTGCCTCCACATCTTCAATGCATGTATGATTTTTGCTAATTCAAGTTCATGTGTTGGGTAGTTCTGCATGTGCTCGTTTACTTTTCATGACTCATAACATATCACTTGTTCATCCTACATAAGGACTCCACCAAGTCCTCTCTTGGAAGCATCTGTGCATACTATAAATTCACTGTCCAGATCTGTAATTTGTAGCTCTGGTGCATGTGTCAACAATTGATCAAAACCAACCTCAGACTCTGTCCATTCAAACTTCTTACCTTTCCTTTGCAACTATGTGATAGGATAAGTAATTGGTAATAAGCTCTTAATGAACCTCCTATAATAGCATGTCAACCCCATGAAATATCTCACCTCATCCACACTCTTAGGGTCTACCCACTCCATGATGGCCCTTATCTTCTCTTGATCTACTACAATTCCCTCCTTGGAGACAACATGCCCCAAGTAATGTAGCTCAGTCTAAAATAAAATACACTTGCTGAGCTTAGCATAAGACTGATGCTCCCTCAACAACCTCAACAATGCTGCTAAATTCTCGATATGATCTTCCTCATTTTTAGAATATACCAATATATTATCAATGAACACAATCAAAAACTTATACAAATATGGATGTAACACATTATTCATCAAGCAAATAAACATAGTTGGAGCATTAGTTATGCCAAGTGGAAATACAATAAAGTCATAATGCCCATACCTGGTCCAAAAAGTTGTCTTGTAAATGTCCTCCTCTTTGATGCGTACCTAATGATATTTGGACCTTAAATCGATCTTCAAGAAAAATGTTGTTGCTCCCTTCAATTGATAAAACAAGTCATCAATCCTCGATCAAGGGTACCTATTCTTGATGGTCACTTTGTTCAACTGCTTATAGTCAATGCATAATATGAGAGTTCCATCTTTCTTCTTCACAAACAATATCAGTGCGCCCCAAGGTGATACACTTGGCCTAATGTATCTCTTGTCCAACATTTCCTTCAACTATAAATTTAACTCCACCAACTAAGGTGTGCTCATCCTGTACGATGATTTTGATGCTGGATCTACCCCTGACACTAAGTCAATAGAAAAGTATGCCTCCCTGTGAGGTGGAAACTCTGTAATGTCTTCAGGAAATACATCCTTGAAATTTTGTAAAACCGGGTACCTACTCAAAACATTTGCATCCTCAACTTCCTTACCCTTGTCACTAGAAATGTGTACCACAAATAACACACACCCTTTTCTGCGACTGTGCTTTTCTTACATGGCTGTCACCATCCTAAATGATGTGGCATTCTTCTTTCCTTGCAAGACTCTTGGTTCCCCATTATCATCCAAGCACTCAATAACTTTTTCATAACAATCCACCTTGGTTCTTTGAAGATACAACCAATCCATTCCCAACAACATATCATATGATCTAAATGGTGATACATTCAAATGTGATATGGTAGGCATACCATTCAAATCAAATGCACAAGCTCTTACCCAATGATGAACTCGCTTCTTTGTACCTATAGTTAACTGCACTATCCAAGATTCTGCATGCAATTCCTTACTCAAACCACACTTATCCACAAATTTAAGACTAACATAAATATAATTAGATTTAGGGTCAATCAAAATAGAAATAACTCGATCAAAAAGCTTACCATCCATCTCAATTATAGATGCTTGATGGCCTTCTTGTTTGTTATCCAATGTTGCATAGATACGAGGAATACTATTTACAATATCCCGAACAGTCTGTGCATCTTGTGCACTGTATATCTTAGGCCTACCACCCTGATAATATGGACAATATATCATGTGATGATCTCCTCCAAAAGTCCAACACTACATGGGCTCCTTATTCTTCTCCTCACATCGATGTCCTTATCCTCTATATGATGTATTAAACCTCATAGGTGGTGCAACATTCGCTTTATTACCTGAATCATGTGGTCTTACTCGCTTCTTGTCCCATTTTACTTTGTTCTTGGCATTAAATTTCTAATCTAGTTTAGTCACATCATTGCACTTCGATTTTCATAGATCTAGGCTCATCGAACTCAATCCTATATTTGAATGCCATTGGTAACCCACTAGTGAATATCTAAATCTTGGCCTTCTGATGAGACTTAGTATTCCAACAAGAATTATGCAACTCCCAAGGCTACCAACTTTAATTATTAACTTGGGGTTCATACAAACTTAATAGGTATCGACACTATATGTGCAACATACAATGTGTCCTTCTTTTGTTGATCTGATGTAATGGAGTGAATGTCATGAAATCAAAGAAAGAATGAAATTGTTACTCTATTTTCAAGAAATGGAAATGCTACTTTATCAACTTGTAAATGCTAACTAATCAATTCATCAAAGGAAAAAGGTTAATCTACTTGCATAAATAAAGTTATTTTATCTTGAATAATTCATAAAACTACCGATCAGAATCACATGTACCATCTACCTAGTTCACACTTGCTTGTAAATCAGTAACCAACTTGCATCATACTTGTGATAAAGAAACTAAGTCTACTCTATTTTTGAAGTGAATAAAAGGAATGGTTGGAATGGCTTTGGAGCTTCCCCTGATCATAAAATCATATCTGGGGTTCAAAACTGATGAAGGAAAGTGGTGATATAGGTTTGCTACAGGAACGGTCAAATTTGCTACAGGAGAAGACATAATTGCTATAGGAGGAGATAAATCACCGAATGACCAAGTAAATAAAATTAAAATGGGATGGGAATAATGTTTTAATGAGGATTTCTTAGGTCTCTATTCCAAGTGGAATCACTCACAAATACGCTTGTTCACAAGTGCTAAAAAATAGTAGAAAATTACTAGTCTAAAATCTGGAAATTTGAGAACTAGTGAAATAGTTAACCTATCAAATTCCTAAGCTACTAAAGTGAAAATGAAATGGGGTGAATTTTCTTATGATCTAAATAAAGTGTAATAAACTCAAATGAACCTCATTAACATGTTCTAAAAAATAGCAGAAAATTACTACTATTTTTCTACAGGGACTTCCAGAAATTCTATATTCATGCACTAGTAACTCAATCCAGGTAGCTCAATGAGGAAGATGAATTTTCAAAGCTATTATAAAGATGAATCATCCTTGTGACTCTGTAAATAACCTTCCAAATAACTCACTTCAACCATTTAATCCAATATTATAGTAAAAGAAGCATGAATACTAAATGCAGAAATAAGATAAACAAGAATAAGAAATGCATGTGAATAAGAAGTGAAAAGAAGAAAATAAAAATATAAAAAAGGGCTTAGAGGCTCCTGAGATGACCAAGCCCAAAGATACTCAGAGTCATATGAAGGAGACCAATATTTATAAGCTAAAAATGATACCAATCTTCATTATTTAAATCAATCTAAGTACATCTCTGTTAGAAATGAAAGTGGAGCTGCAAAAATACATGCCTCTAGAGACAAATTTGAGTTGGTACTTATAAAAAATGACAAGGAAGCATTCTCATTGAAAGGAGGAAACTTTCCCCTCCAAAATGCCTCAAATAGTGGATCTGGTTCCCAACATTAGGAATCTTCTCTCACAAATTTTCTCAATCATTGGAGCTCTAGAAAGTTTGCAATAATTTCATAATATCTTGTTGATTTATTATCCAATATTTATCCTCCTGTAGTAGGGATCAAGTCTCTATATTATCTCCTTCTCCAAATCTTCATAATCTGCCCAATATTCTCAAAATATTCTTCAAAAATAAATAATATTAGGCACAAATATGAAATTATCCATAAACCTTCCTAATGAACATATTGAAGTTAACAATATGTCATCTAATGCAAAAAGAGAGGTTTAATGTGTTGAAGGATGATCAAATGGGCCTTAATTTATGTCTAATTTGGAGGCTCATCACCTTCTCCTCCTTGAGGTAAGGAACATACCTCAGTAGCTCCAAGAACTTGCTAGTCTACCCATCATCTATCATAGACCCCATCTTTAGCTCATATAATTCTTTTTCCCTGTCATCAAAGTATCTCTCTGACAAATACTTCTTCTTGAATAAATGCTCAAACTCACTCCAAGTCAAATATTCCTCATGTTACCTTTGACATTCTTCACGTTGGTGGGCTCCAGTCTTGTAGTAATAATGTTGCAACTCCTTGAACTCCCTTCTTTACTTTTATCAACCTAGTAGTTCGTAACAAACTTGGAAGCGGCGGTGCTATATGCACAAGTACTAGCTCTTGCCGCAGGCTGTCACTGGATCAGCAGGCACAAGTCTGCTAGGAGCTTAAGCCAACTTCTATGAGCTCTTAGAAGAATATTTTAATTGTGATGGAAGAAAGCTAACTCAAAGGAGGCTAATCTACTTGCAGAAAGAAGCGGAAAGCTGAAAGGAAATGCAAACCCTAGCAAACCCTAGTTTTATCGACTAACCCTACTGGTGCAATAAAAAGGATGAAAGATACAGCAATGGATGCCATTGACTCTTGGGCAGGTACATTGCATGTGTCTAAGCTACCTCTGAGGTGAAGTCTGGAAATAACATCTTTTTGTATTTTTGATTAAGTTGGCAAAGTTATTATGCATGTGCTTTGACTATTTCTTTTTTTGCAGAGGTTGATTGGTGAAAGGAAATTCTTGCAGGAGGTTGGGAAGGTGAGAAGAGGTCCTAAGGGGTCCCTAGCACCCTTCTAGAGAGTTTCATAGTGATCGGATCTCAAGAAACCACTTTCGTGAGCTTCTATAGGAAGTCTACAGGGGTTCTACAGGATGTTCTGTAGCTTCTACAGGAAGTTCTACAAGATGTTCTGAAAGAGGATTTTGGAGGGTTGATGGTGGAAGGAAGGTGAAAAAGTGGGTATGGAGGTTAGATAAGGGTGTGAAGAGTTATAGGACTTGGTGAATGAGGATGAAGAGTGATTAAGGCGATTGGGTTGGTTCGAAGATAGGAGAAGCCATGTTGCACAAGAATGTAGGAATTAGGGCAAAGTGAGAAATTGTGGCAAATGAAAGGCAAGAATCTGAGCTAGAGGAAGAAACATGTTTTATTCATGGGTTAAGGGTAGGTGAGGAGGTATCACAGGTGCTCTACACATTATTTTCCAAACTAATCAAACGAAGACTAGGAAAACCAAAGATCTAGCTACTTTAACCTAATTTGACCTAATTACCAGAAATCATGATTGACAAAAGTTTATTGGTAGAAAATCATGTAAGACAGCTATGAAAACCAAGCAAGAATGGACCTAAGCATGTAATCACAACTGGTACCAATTTTTGCAACTAAGAATCTAACACTAGCAATTGCATGAAGAAGCAAGAACAATGTTTTTATGGCAGCAAGGACACCTTGGTCTCAGCTCATGGTCCCAAGGAGGGAGAGGTGAGATCAAGGGTTGCTTGATGGCCCTTTTTGAAGATATTTTCTGTTACCAACCTATTAAATCACCCTAAAACACGAACAATACTTCAATCATAAAAAATGGACTAAGTAACCAAGCAAGATTGTAACCTACTAGCAGAAATTATTTGAAGGCAACAAAACATATAACAATACATAGAGCAGGTCCTGGCACTTGGGTTGGGCCCAACCCCAAAACTACATGCTCCTAAGAAGAAGCTTAGAGCTGAATCAAAATGAAACTAATCTCCATTATTCAAAAAATAACCATGTCACAAAAATGTTTACAACAAAAGCTCCAAAATGAGCAAAGACAGAGCAGCACTAGAGTGCAAAATACAAATGTTCCAAAAGTAAACTACGAAGGCTGGAAGCCTTCCTTCTTATACACTATGAGGATCTCCAACAGCCCTCCTTAACTCAAGGGGCTCTGCTGCTCAAACTGCAAGTAATCAGGCACTTTACAAAAAGTTGTTCGACTGCCCTTGGGAATCATCTTCGGTGGCCTACTGAACTCTGAGCTGATGGTGGAGAATTCAAGGAAGGGGCCATTTAGTGTAGGAGACACCCTTCCTATGAATCCTCAGCCTTGTTCTCTCGTGTTTGGCTATCAACTGGCTCATAAATGCTTGACCTTGGTCCAAAAGTTGTCCAAAAATCCGCAATAACCACGTATTAGACTCCATGGTCAAGTGACTACTCTCATTCATTCAATCAACATAAATATACTCAAAAGCATGCATTAACTATGAATATGGTGGATTAATCATGAACAATAGGCAATAATGATCCCAATAAGTTACCCATTTTTGGGGCTCATCATCAACCCCTGCAAAAAGGGTTGCTCATCCTCTGAGAATCTAATCCAGCTCATCATCTTTGATTGCTTTGACTGTTTCTCTCACATCCCAAGCTTCCGAGGTGATGTATTCTTCTTGGTCATGAATCCTACTTTTCTTTCTACTTCCTCCCTCTGCCTGTGTTCCTCTTCTTCTTTGACTCCTTCTAGCAGTTCTAAAAGCAACGGAGGACTGAAATTTAGGCCGATCAAGTTGGCCTGCAGATTTTACATTGACTATTTATAGAGGGGTAGTCTTGCCAAGGCCTCCCTCATCCTTGTTGGGGAGTGATATTATTTTATCTTCAGACTGTGGGACAGTGTGTTCCACCTCCTTGTGCAAGCATGAATGCAGTTATCCCCCAACAGTCTTTCCATGTCCTCAAAATGAGCAATGGCTTGAGCTTGTCATTCAATGTAATCTGGCAGAACCTGAGGGTTATTGGCCAGGTGCTGCCAGATCATGAGTGGCTCACTTAGCTCCCTGTTCATGAGATTTCGAATCTCTGCTGCCCTTTTTTCCTCATGATTTAACCAAGAGGCCATGGCCATAAGTTGCACATCTCCCATTGCAGCATTGGGGTCCCACAGGTTCATGTTAGGAAGGGCCAAGTTGTGTAGATAGAATTCTGATAATTTGGCCTTATCCTCTGTTGAGCTACTATCATACAAAGCCATGAATTGATGGTAATTCTGAAATGGAATGGTGCCCCTTTGGGCCAAGGTGTTAATCTGGAATTGAAACCATTGATCTTTAAGATATAAGGCATATGACTTTGCAGGTTGCTTACACTGCAAGGCCTCTAGTGCCCAGCTAGCCATGTAGGCCAATTAGGCCTCCTTTTCTTGTACCTGTTGTTTTAGAGACTATATTTCCTCTGCTACCTATAACTCTTTCTCCTGTAGCTGCTTTGTTAGCACCTCAACCTTAGCCTGCAACCTGTCCTCTCTCTACGATTCATCAAAAGTTTCTTTGTGTGCTGGAGGCCTTTCCTGTTGCTGCTGTTCTCCAAAGATGGGGGGCCTATCTTCCCTATGACTTCCCTAGAGTTGTAGGTGTTATTTCAGCAGCTCATGCTCTTCCTGTAGTTTGGCCCTTTGACTGCTCTCCACATGCCTTAGCATTGCCAATTCTTTTCTTGATTCCTTGATTTGTTCTTCCAGGTGGCCTATGTCTGCCACACCCTTGGACTTAGCAATCCTCATCCAAGTGTGAGTCCTAATCCTTTCTTCTTCCAGTGCAAAGAAAAGTAGCACTGCAAATTTCTGGGGAATTATCTTCCTGACTTCTAATAGGTTATAGTATGAGCCCAAGCCAGGCTGAGGGATTGGTTCCAATATTTCCTCTGTCTTTTCTTCTGCCTGCGAGTGTTTGTCCGCCTTTTCCTCCAGTTTCTCAGTCTCCCTTAGCTGAGCTAGAGTTTCCGGTAGAGATTTCTCAGCTTTCTATAGAACTGTTTTTGAGTCCATCATCTTAATTCTCTCTCTCCAGGTGGAGGTTTTTGGGCTTCCTCGTTCATAGGTGACGGATATATTTGAAGGAGGTCCTTCTTTTGGTTTAGGTGTTGTGTCCTCGATGACAATTGGAACCTTTGATTGAGGTTGGGGTCTACCTTCTTTAATCCGTGTGCTCCTCCTTGCTTTAAAGTACATGGAAGTTTGCCTTTTTCTCTTCCCTTTTTGTCTTGGAGGTGTGCTTAAGGTGGCAAGCACGGCTTCTACCTCTCTTACCAATATCTCAGGTGATTTCTCCTCTTGCTATTCTTTTTCCCCACTTACTGTAGAAGTCCCCGTGTCAACTGTTTCTGTCTGTGCTGCTGCTATTTCAGGATGTGTCTTTTCCTTTTGTTTCTGTGTGCCTACTTTGGCTGTGACAGCCTTCATTTGGGGTTTTTCAGCCCTCCCTACTCTACTCTACATTCTCTTTTCCCGTGGTGTTTTTGTTGTTGTCTGCACCTTTATTTTAGGCTCAGTGATCTGTCCATTTCTCCTTTTTCTTTCTGTTCTTGCTGTGCTTGAATTTCCTGCGTTCCTTCACCATTGGTTTTCTCACCTTCTTCAATGCGTTCTCCTTCCTCACTGCTGGATGGGGTGATATTTTTAGCCAAAATTCTAATGTTGTCGCCCCTAGACATGTTTCGAAATATTTCCCAAGATATGGGGACAATGTAGGTGTGTAGGGCATCTTCCACTAATATTTTGATGAGCCCATGGTGGGCCAACTAATTTGGGATCCCCTCATTCAATTTTGTACCACATTTAATTAGTGACTGAAGAAGAAAATAGGGAATGCTCAGTTTCATTGCTGGAGGTAAATCAATTCCATGTCTAAGTTCACACAACAACCTGAAATGATAACCATAGACGATGCTAAATCTTCCTTCACAGGTAATGTACTTCATGATTTGGAAACTGACTTCACTCCATAGAGGAGGCAAGCTAGTTCTCCTTACCCTGTTTTTGTCTTCTACAGGATGTTCCTCGGGTAGAAAGAATGCTTTCTTGGTAGCTTGACCCAATGCCCTCTCTTATTTGCTCCAAGGGAGCCCTAATGGTAGACTGGTGACTCCACTGATGAGCTCAGGGATAAGTTCTAGGGTCAAACCCCTGATACTAACTGTGGCCTGTGTCTTTGATTGAGGTCTCAGGGACATTAAAAATTCCTCAACTATCTCCTCGTCATGACCCTAAATTTTGTCAAAGCGTGACATCCAATTGGCTCGCATGAAAAGGTTCACCACCTCAGGGTGCTCATGCAATTTGCTAGAGTCCGAGGGTTCTTTCCTTATGAATCCCCCTGGCATGGTGAGAGTGGTTTTTTTTATGCTTTGGTCAGGAAAGGGAATGTTGTTTATGGTTCCCCCCTGGACTCAAGGAAGAATTCCTTGGCTGTTCAATGTCAATTAGCAATAATTCCCTGGTTTCAAGACTGTTGTTACCCAAGACTCGCTATCTGTTTATGAAAGGAAGAATTTTGTTTCTCCAGATAGAGTACAAAGATCAGGTTTTCTTCTCAGCACACATATAGATATGAAAAATTAAAAAAAAAATCATACACAAGCTGGCCCCCATAGCTGCATATATCTCCCCAAAAGGATAATTTAAAAAAAAAAACAGGAAACATGGAGGAGAATTTTGATGCAGAAACAACTGGGAAACCCAATGCAATACACAGGAAAACATTTTTTCAATTCACAGGCAGATTATTTTCCTTTGATTCCCCAATCTGATTCCATTCAATTCACCACCTTTTCAAAACATACCATGCATAAAAGAGTTTTTCGAGCCTACCTCGTTTGGAGCTCCTAATTCGACAAAGAAAAATCCCTGGCTTCCCTGCTCTGGAAAGCTGTGCAATACTTCCTTTAGGACTCTTCCTGTAGAAGACCCCCCCAGTTCCTGTAGAATGTCACTGCACCTCTGAGCGAGCTTGATACACGGGAGATTTTCGAAAACGGGTAGAAAATCCAGTGGAGGATGACTGGTTAACAGTTTTTGGAAGCAGAGGACGCGTACTCCAGTCGAGGACGTTGCAAGTGAAAAATGAACAGAAGGTGGTGTGAGTTTCAGCGGAGCATCTTTTAACTTTGGCATGATTCATGTCGAGGGAATTGGTGGCCAGTCCCAAGTATGTCTTCCAGAGGGATCAGCTGCTACAGGATTCCTGTGGAATTTCCTGTAGCTGCTTCTCCTCTTGGGATGCAAGCTAAATGAGTAGGGCTATACTGCTGACGAGGGATTTGGATAATGAGGAGTCTAGATGGAGATTGACAGGTAAGGTGGGCGAGACACTATTGCTTGAGTTGTTACTAAAAGTTCTTGCTGACAGGATAAAGAAAACAAGGTTTTTTCTTTTGACTATGTAGGAATAAATAACAAGATGGGTGCAGCAGAGGTGCAAGGAGATGAAATAGGGTGACATATGGTGATGGATGTAATCAGGGGTGCTTGAAGACCTAACAGACATATTCCAATGTTCAGATTCTCTCCCAAGATCAATTTTGGCCTGTCTTAAGGGTCTATAGGAACTTCCTGTAGAAGGCCCAGAACTTCCTATAGAAGGTGAAATCTTGACCCGAATGTGATCAATTCTTAGGAAAGGGGAGTGGTCATGGAGGAAGTGCTTGTGAGGGGTGCTGGTAGCCTGAGGCTGACCTCTGTCCTCGTTTTGTGAGACCCTCCTAACCTGCAATGTCTTCCTTGCAACCTGCAATTGTTCAACATAAGTTAGGTTTATTCCTTGCTTTTTTCTCTTTTCTTTTTCCTTTTTTCCTCTTTTTTTTTTTTTTTGAGAGACAGCTGGGGCACATCTAGGAGGTTTTCACCCTCACTGTTTGCCCCGGGTGCCTCTAAGAGGTTTTCACCCAAGGATCCTTTTTATTCTTTGTTTGTTTGTTTTTTTTTTTTTATGATCAAGGTGTGGTTGGAGTAGAGACAGGGCCCTGTTCCACTACCAGCACTGATTTTTCCAAAGTTTCAATGAACTCCTACCTAGAAATGGGTTTCCTGTAGATTTTCAATCCATGCCCATTGACGAGCATGGGGATGGCCTCTTCATCAATGGTCCTGATGAGAACTGAACCATTGTCGTTGCATTTCTCCATGGTATATGGTCCTAGCCACCTTGTCCTCAGCTTCCCTTTGAAATCCTTGAATCTTGAGTCATATAAAAGCACCCAATCTCTGGGCTGAAATTGTTTTTCGTTAAGGTGCCGGTCATGCCATATCTTTCTTTGGAGTTGGACCACTTCTGAGTGGAGGAGGGCCTGCATTCTTTGTTCATCCAGTCCATTCAGTTGTAGTAATCTGTCCTATTGTGCATGGCTGAGGTCTAGGTCTAGCTGAGCTACCAACCTCAATGTGTTGTACTCGAATTCTATGGACATCAAAGCCTTCTTCCCATAGACTAGCTCATAAGGTGTGAAACCTGTTGTAGTTTTCCAAGTGGTGTTGTAGGCCCAGGTGGCCTCAACCAAGCGATTTTCCCAATCATTTCTGCTGCTGCTCACCACTTTAGTCAAAATCTCCTCCAAAGCTCTGTTAGTGATTTCCACTTACCCATTTGCTTGCAGATGATAAGGGGTGGAAGTCCTGTGCTTAATCTTGTGATGAGCGAGAAGGTTTTCAATTAGATTAGAGGTAAACTGGCTCCCTTGATCTGTGACTAATTCCCTTGGGGAGCCAAACTTGTAGAAGATATATTCCCTCAAAAACTCAGCCACTTTCTCTTTTGTCGCTGCCTTGATTGCCTTTGTTTTTGCCCACTTTGTTAGGTAGTCTATGCACATAATGATGTAAGACTTTTGTTTTGAAGGAGGGTTGATAGGACCCACAAAGTCCATGCCCCACTTCTTAAATGGCTCGAAATTCACTTGAGGTTGGAGGGGCATTTCATCCCTCGGAGTCAGTTTCCCCATCCTCTGACATCGGTCACATTGGCTGATGTATCTTCTGACATCTTGATGAAGAGTGGGCCAATAGTAGCCTGCCTGTAAAATTTTAAAGGCGGTCCTTTTTCCTGCAAAGTGGCCTCCACATGGTCCATCATAAGAGGTTAGGAGGATGTCAAAAACTTCCTCCTCCCTAACACAATGCCTCAAGATCTGATCTGGGCCAAGTTTAAACAGGTTGCCCCCAATTAAAGTGAGTGGGGCACTTTTCCTCACAATTTCGCTCTTCTCCTTTAAGGATAGGTGCAGAGGGAACTGTGATGAAACCATGTAATTTGCTATATCAGCAAACTAGGGAGAGTGTACTGAAATAGCAAATAGGTGATCATCTAGCATTTGATCATCTACCATCCCTTCTTCACTTGCAGGAAAATCTAGTATAGACAGAAAGTCAGCAACAACATTTTCCTCACCTGGCTTGTCAACAATGGTCAAATCAAATTGCTGCAACAAAAGTAACCATCTAATGCTACGAGCATTTACATCAGGTTTATTCATTAAATACCTAATTCCAGCATGATCAGTGTGCACAAATGTTTGATAAACAGTGATGTAGTGTCTGAACTTGTTTAGGGAATGGAATACGGCTAGGAACTCTTTCTCGGTTACAATATAGTTCAACTCTGCCTTGGACAGGTTTTTGCTAACAAATTATATGGCATATGGTAATTTCTCTTCAACTTGTCCTAATGTTGCCCCTATGGCTTTGTTCGAGGCATCAATGTGGATGTGGAAAGGTAGGGCCCAGTTTGGACCTCTCAAGATTGGGGCGGTTACTAGTTTATCTTTCAACTCATCCAGAGCCTCTTGACAGTTGTTAGTCCATATAAACTCAACATCTTTCCCCAAAAGACCAAACAATGGAGAGGCTAGCTTACTAAAATCTTTAATGAATCTTCTATAATATCCTGCTAAGCCTAGAAAACTCCGAACATCTCTTGCCTTTTGGGGAGGTGGATCCTTTTGGATGATAGCAATTTTGTTGGGATCCACCTGTAATCCTTGCTGAGAAATTGTATGACCTAGCACGGTCCCTTTAGTCATCAGGAATTCACATTTTTCAGGACTGAGGGACAAGATCATCTCAATACACTTGGTTAAAACTTTTCCTAGGTTATCCAATGCTTCTTGGAAGTTGGACCCATAAGGAGTAAAGTCATCCATATAGATTTCTACCGAATCATGGACCAGCTCAGTGAATATGCTCAGTACTGCTCTCTGGAAAGTGGTAGGAGCATTGCATAACCCAAAGGGAAGGACCCAGTAGGAAAAGGTACCTCATGGACAAGTGAAGGTGGTCTTATCTTAGTCCTCCGGGCTTATTTTGATTTGATTATAGCCACTGAACCTATCTAGGAAAGAAAAGAATTTCTTCCCTGCCAGTCCATCTAACACTTGGTCTATGAAAGGCAAAGGGAAATGGCCCTTCTTGGTGGCTTTGTTAAGTTCTCAGTAATATACACAGATTCTCCACTTACTTCTTTTCTTGGGCACCAGCACCAGAGGAGAGACCCACTCACTGTCAGAGATGGGGTAGATGAATCCAGCATCGAACAACTTTTGCAATTCTTCTTTGACAATTTCCTTAAGGACTAGATTCATTCTCCTTTGAGGCTGCCTGACCGGTTTACAATCCTCTTTGATGTAAATGTGATGGGTGCAGACTGAAGGGTGGACTCCTTTCATCTCCTTATAGCTCCAAGCGTAAGCATCCAAATGGTGGTTCAAAAGGCTACACACCTCCTTTTCCTAAGAAGGGGATAGGGATGAGTTGAACTTCCAGGTTCTTCCAGGGCCAAATTCCACACTCTTAACTCTAGGAGAGGTTGGATCAACTACACAAAATTCCACTAAAGCGCTTGCTTGGGTACCTTCCACCAACTTCTCTAATGGTAGCACACTGGGAGGTGGATTTTGAATCAAGTTCTCAATTAGGTCATCCTAGGTTTGAGGACCTCCCCTGGTGGATTCTACTGTGCACAATGGTGCAGAGTAGGCTTCATGGTTATCTCCCTCCTCCAACCAGATAGGTAATTCATGCTATAACAGAGTTTGGGTAGGAGGATATAGGACTAGCTGTTTGGACATAGGCCCATTCTTGATGGTCATGCTCCCTGCTCGACCACTGATGTGAACATCCGCAGTAGCCAACCAAGGCCTTCCAAAAATGAGGGATATCCAGTGAGTTTTGCCTTTGGCTGAAGGACCAAGAAGTCCGCAGGGTACTCCTAAGAATCAACAGAGACCAGGACATCTTCCACAATCCCTTCGGGAGTCACGGTGAAGCAGTCTGTTAACTGTAGTATTGTCGAGGTCTTTCTCAAGGAACTTTGAAGGTTAAGTTTGAGCATAGTGTCCCTGGTCATCACATTAATGGCGACCCCTAGATAAATCAAGGTGTGGGGGATTATGGTGCCATTGATGTGGACATCAACTATAGGACTCCCAGGGTCCAAATATTTTGGACAGATTACTTGTTCCAACATTAGATCGGACAGTTGTCCTATGACATTAATAGTTGGGGCATCTCTCTTGCTCTTGCCTGGGTGCCTAAAACACTTCTCCTTGATCAATTTGTTGTAGATTGGTACATATTTTATGGCTTGGAGAAGTGGTATTTTCACACACAACTATTTAAGTTCTCCCAGAAGTTCAGTCTCCTCTGGGTTTGGTTTTGTGGTTACCGTTAGTCTCTCAGGAAAGGGTGGAATGACTTTGGTTTCACTTTCCCATTTCCCTTCCTCATCCTCTGGAGGAGGTTGGCGATCTGGAAGGACCTTCCCAGATCGTAGGTTGATCTCCTGAATCTCCACAGTGTAGGTAGGGCATGTTGTCTCTCCAGTATATACCTGCTGGGCCTGTTTGTTATTGGGGTTTGGGTTCGATTGACCAGGCATCTGGGGTTGTCTTGGAGGAGTAGGAGGTAATGATTAAGGTGGAGCAGGTGGTGGAGGCAAAATAGCGGGAGGAGAGTTGTATTGGGGCCTCCACCCCAGCTGAGGTGCATTCCACTGAGGTTGTGGCTGAGCATGAGAGTGGAATGAATGGGCAGCAGGTTGAGTATGGTATTGAGATGGATAAGACCAAGGAGGAGGTGCGGACCAAGAAGGATGAGCACGGGGGGCCCAAGAAGGTATTTGAGCGGATTGGTTGGGGTGGTAATAAGTTTGGGATGTCCCTTTCACCCCCTGCTGGTAAGGTCTGGATCCATGCGGCCTCCTTTGGTTGATGAAGTAGAGTGGTTCAGTGGCTCCCTCGAACTCTTGGTACATGGCTTTAAGTCTAGGCAAGGTTGGGCATTGGTTTATAGGGTGGTCTTCCTCACAAATGAAACATACCTCCACTGAGTGCAATGGACACTCGTTCTTAAGATGCTTCCTTGTGCATCTGGGACAAAAGATGGCCAAAGCCCTCTCAGCTTCCTCTTTCTTCTGTTGGATTCGGAAAGTATCTAGTTGCATGGAAATGGTCTATCTCATCTCACTTTTAATGTCTTCCATTTTATTTGTAAACTCATGTTTGGAGAAGGTGGCATTGGCTGAAAGTGGATTCCCCCTACCTCTTTTCCGGGCTGCCCTAGAGTGGTTTCTAAACACAGTCTTTATGTCCTCATAAGGTAGTTGGTAAAAGTCTCTACTGGCTAGCAAATGGAGGGTATCTAGAAGGTCTTCAGGGACTCCTCGGAGTAGAACCAGCTTCAGAGATTCCGGGTCAAGTGTGCACTTGGCCCTTTTATAACTAAGTTGGAACCTTTCTTCATAGTCTTCTAAAGACTCATCACTTCCCATGGTCATCTGAAAGATTTCTCCCTTCGTTTCCTTTGACCTATAGTAGTCCCAGTATTTGTTGTTAAAGGCTTGCTGCATTTGAGCCCAAGTTGTGATATTGTTTCCAGGTAACCCCATGAACCAGTGTAGGGCTGCATCATTGAGGGTAGAGGGAAAGAGTTTCAACTTTTGTTTGTCTTCTGCATAGTCATAAGTTCGACAAAGGACAACAAACTCAAACAAGAAGGTATCAGGGTCTTTAGTGGTCAATCCATGGAAGTAAGGTAAGGCTGAGGGACTTATGTTTTTCATTTTCATGTCCCCATTGGTCTCTCGGATTGGGAAGGCACTTTCTATTCTCTCCTCATCTCCAACACCATTTTTGTGTTCAGCCATGGTCTCAAGAGGAATGTTTTCTTGCTCTTCTTCTGTTATAGGATCTTCATATATCTTTGAAGGTTCACCTATAGGTTCTTCTGGATCACTGCCACTGAAGAAGAGAGAAGGGTGACTCAGTGATGTGGTGGGGGTGTTGGGCAAGAATTTTCCGGTATTGTCTCTGTTCCTACAAGGCATGAAATGAAGTATTTTGGGTTGCCTTTTTTTTTTTTGTTCTGCTTGTACCTGCAAAGCTGAAATAGATTGAATTGAAACTAGCTAGAATATATCTTTGCTAAAATGAAAACGCGGAATTGAAATGAAAGCAGGAAATGACTAATCTATTTTGTTGAAATGAAATTGCAGAATTGAAATGCTAATCTACGCTTAGAGAATTGAAATGATAATCTAGGAAGGTAGGAAACGTCTACTCTACTTTTGCAAAAATGAAATTGCAGAATGGAAATAAAACAACTACTCTACTTTTGCTGAAATAAACTACTTAGCAGAAGGTTGTAGTAGAAAATAGAAGAAAAGCAGCAATCACAAATACTCTGACGCATCCCTGGAAATGGCGCTAAAAATATGGTGGGTTCCAGTATTGCAGTAATAATGTTGCAACTCCTAGGACTCCCTTCTTTACTTTTATCAACCCGGTAGTTCGAAACAAACTTGGAAGCGACGGTGCTATATGCACAAGTACTAGCTCTTGCTGCAGATTGTCACTAGATCAGCTGGCACAAGTCTTCTAGGAGCTTAAGCCAACTTCTATGAGCTCTTAGAAGAAGCTTTTCACTGTGATGGATGAAAGCTAACTCAAAGGAGGCTAATCTACTTGAAGAAAGAAGCGAAAAGATGAAAGGAAATGAAAACCCTAGCAAACCCTAGTTTTACCGACTAACCCTACTGGTGCAAGAAAAAGGATTAAAGCTATAGAAATGGATGCCATTGACTCTTGGGCAGGTACAGTGCATGTGTCTAAGCTACCTTTGAGGTGAATTCCGGAAAGAACATCTTTTTGTATTTTTGAGTAAGTTGGCAAAGTTATTATGCATGTGCTTTGACTATTTCTTTCTGTGCAGGGGTTGATTGGCAAAAGGAAATGCTTACAGGATGTTGGGAAGGTGAGAAGAGGTCCTAAGGGGTCCCTAGCACCCTTCAAAATAGTTTCATAGTGATCAGATCTCAAGAAGCCGCTTTCGTGAGCTTCTACAGGAAGTCTGCAGGGGTTCTACAGGATGTTCTGTAGCTTCTACAGGAAGTTCTACAGGATGTCCCGAAAGAGGATTTTGGAGGGTTCATGGTGGAAGGAAGGTGAAAACGTGGGTATGGAGGTTATATAAGGGTGTGAAGAGGTCTAGGACTTGGTGAATGAGCATGAAGAGTGATTAAGGCGATTGTGTTGGTTCGAAGATAGGAGAAGCAATGTTGCACAAGAATGTAGGAATTAGGGCAAAGTGAGAAAATGTGGCAAATGAAAGGCAAGAATCTGAGCTAGAGGACAAAAAAAATTGTATTGATGGGGTAAGGGTAGGTGAGGAGGTATCACAAGTGCTTTTCAGGTTATTTTCCAAACTAATCAAATGAAGACTAGGAAAACCAAAGATCTAGCTACTTCAACCTAATTTGACCTAATTACTAGAAATCATGATGGACAGAAGTTTATTTGCAGAAAATCATGTAAGAAAACTATGAAAACCAAGCAAGAATGGATCTAAGCATGTAATCACAACTGGTACCAACTTTTGCAGCTAAGAATCTAACACTAGCAATTGCATGAAGAAGCAAGAATAGTGTTTTTATAGCAGCAAAGACACCTTGGTCTCAGCTCATGGTCCCAAAGAGGGAGAGGTGAGATCAAGGGTTGCTTGATGGCCCTTTTCGAAGATCTTTTCTGTTACCAACCTATTAAATCACCTTGAAACATGAACAACTACTTTAATCATAAAAAATGGACTAAGTAGCCAAGCAAGATTGTAACCTACTAGCAGAAATTATTTGAAGGCAGCAAAACATATAACAGTACTGTTACATTAAAATTTGTCACCATGACTATTTGCAGTTAGTATGGCTCCATCAACAGTCATACTATCCTCCTTGGCAAGCCTCATACCTCTGCTCTCCATGTCAAACTTCAAGAAAGAGAGAAAGTCATTAAAAACATGTTTATCTATGGGTACGCAGTTTCTCTCTACCTTACCTGCGTGTACACATCCCAAGTTCACAATACATGCATCCTTGCACGCTCTGTATGTAAAGGGGTGGGTGCGTACTCCTGTAAAGGTTAAAAGGCACGAGTTTCATCTTAAAAAAGTTACTTGTGGTCATTTCTAGAGCATTCGAGAAGATTGTTTGACGTGTATTGAGCGCCTCCAGATGGTTCATGTATCCCTATGAAAGAGGAACTTATCCCATCAAGGGAGGAGCTACCCCATCCAAAAGAGGGATTATCCCATTGATGTTGGACCTGATTAACTTCCTCTAGAACATTATAAATACAGGCATTGGGCCAGAGGAGGGGAGGTTGAAAGCTGAACATTCCAAAGGGTAGATGCTGCTGGAATTAGGACTTCCTTGTAGAAGCTTGTGAGGAGAGATTACCATCCTTTCTTGTTTCATTTGGAAGTGGGTGAGCTTATCAAAGTAAAGGAAAACTCTTGCTGGACCCTGGGAGGAACTTGCACAACACCAAGGCTCAGGTTGTAATGGTTTCCTTTGTTTCCTATTAATACAAATAAGTCCATTCTTCTCAACAATTTGTTATTAATGAGTTGTTTCATATACTCCTTGGTCTATATGTTGAATATGTTTTATTTTATGAGATATTCAGGTGCTATGTAATCGTTTGATTGTTAGTGAATGCAGGTTTCGAAGTGAAGGAGGAGCTCATCTGGATCGACGAGGCTGGACTACGACAACAGCGTTGGACTACAGGTAGGATCTAAAACACTTGATTTCTTGTATGGTAAATGCATGTTTAGAGAAGGATTGCTCTTAATTGTCTTGTTTGTCACTAGAAAGTCTTAGGCTTCTAGGGAGGTTGGTTTTGTCCGCAAGATTAACTCTTTCCGCATGACAAATTGGTGACTCCACTGGGGATAATAAGGAGTAGAGCTATCATGGCGCAAACCAAGCTGGCCTGTAAGTTCGGTCATCATGACGTTTCAAAAATGGCGCCCATGGTCAGTAATGATCGCTTGTGGGACACCAAACCTAGAAATAATGTGATTGAATACGAAAATTGCTGCTGTTTTGCCGTCTGCCTCGAATGTAGGCATCGCCTCGGCCCATTTAGTAAAATAATCAACCACGAGGGTGATATACGCATGCCCCCCAGCCGAGTGAGGGTTACAAGTTATAAAATCGATACCCCATTTGGCGAAAGGACCGACAAAAATTATAGGGTGGAGAGGAGCAGGTGGTGCATGCATCTTTCAATCAAACACCTGATAGTTGTGGCATTTTCGGACCGCAATAATACAATCTTTGAATAAAGACGGCCAGAAGTAGCCAGCTCACAATATCTTTTGGGTTGTGGCATACCCAAACATATGACTGCCACACGCTCCAGAGTGACAGTCATTTAAAACCCTCTCAGCCTCCTCGTGAGTTAAGCAACGTCGAAAAACCAAGTCCGCCCCACGGCGATAAAGAGTATCTCCGATAATTTTAAACGGTTGGGACTGGAACCAAATTTTTCAACGCTTCGACTTTGAAAGTTCAGGCCGAAAAGATTGGGTCTGGAGATAGACGATTATATCTCCATACCACGGATCTAAAGT
>APFE030720483.1:5576-17541 GCA_000404065.3 Pinus taeda
ATAAGCCCACAGTGCCTCAGGTAATCGGGCGGCCCAATCACGCCTATGCGATGCAATGGTTTTTGTTAAAATTGATTCTATTACCTTATTGCTACTTTCTACTTGCCCATTTGCCTGCGGGTGATATGGGGTAGTAACTTTATGCTGGACATGATAATTGTTAAGTGTTGCAGCTCCTAGATCAACTAAAGCATTAGTCAGGGTCTGACCATAGATTTGAACAGTTGCAATTGGATTTCCGGGATCTTCATATTTATTGGGTGTCTCTTTTCCTGATAACAGGTCAGATAAAGTACCGACTACTTGGACTCTTGGGTTAGTGGTTGTATTCCTCCTTGATTTTTCTATGCACAATTCTTTTATAGTTTTCGCATATATAGGAATGTCTTGAATGGCTTGGAGGAATGGAATTCTTATGTACAGGTTTTGTAACTCTCCCTGAATGTCAAAGTCTGGATATTGCACCGGTCGTGGTATGACTAATCGTTCCGGGAAGGGAGGAGAAGATGTACTTGCTTGATGATGGGTCTGTTCCTTATTTACAGCCTCTTGTTGTAACAGTTGTTCTATTGGTAATTGATCTTCAATATGAACTGTTTTGTCTCCCTCTGTTTCTATTATACGTCCAGATCTTAACTGAAGATCATTGCACTCCCTTAGGTCAGGCCTGATTTCTGATGTTTCTATGATTTGGAGGGATTGGACAGGTCTATTATTGGGATTGGGATTGGGTTGGGCTGGGAGTTGCAGTCTCAGATTAGACTGGGGGTTTTGTTGTAAAGCTGGCAGAGTCGGTTGAGGGAGTGGAATAGTTCCTGTCGGCTGATATGTCGATTTTGGCCAGTTTGTCTGCCAGGGTGAACCTTGTGAAGTATGGGGGATCAATTGTGGAGGATATGAGTTATTCTACCAATATGGTGGGGCGTAGGGAAAATTTGGCCAGCCGAATTCGCCTGTTTGATTCATCCATGGATTTGGAGAAGGAAACGGCCCTGATGACTAGTTCGAAAATGGGGGTGGAGATTGATTTTGCCACATACTATATTGCTGAGCATTATACTGCGGAGGCTGGAAAGAAGAGGTTGGGTCCGAAAACATACCAGATTGCCTAGGTTTCCATTGGCGACGCTGGTTAACGAAGAATGCTAGCTCTGGTTCTTCTTCCGCTTCCTTATATACTTCCTTCAATCCAGGAAGTGAGGGGCAGCTCTCAGTAAGGTGATATTTTGTACAGATAGCACATGTTTGAACTGCATCCAGTGGACATTCCTTGTGGCTATGTTTTCTTCTACATCGGGGGCAGAAAATCGCTAGATTTTGTTCCACCTCCATCTGCTTTTGTTTAGCCTACACAATATCAAGCTGTGTAGTTAATGTCCCCAGAATATCAGTTTTAAAATTTTCTAATAAATTTCCAAGTTCTACACGTGTTATTCCTTCTGCTCATATTTTGTTATCTCTGACAAACCGATCATATTCTGCTGGTTTTATCCTTGTGTTGCCTCTTGAACTCCTGATGCATAAATCAATGATGTCAGCAAAATTCTCTTGATAAATATACCCTTTTCCCATGATATTTAATGTTTCAATCTACTGTTCTTTCATGCCTCTAATCAATGCAGTTTTCAACACATTATTAGGCAGAGGTAGTGATGCATAGGGGGACCTCTGTAAATTATACTGGAAACGTTCTACGTATTCTTCTAAAGTTTCATTTGGTCTGGCCGTCATTTGGAAAATTTCATCTTTTAGTTCTCTCAACCTACAGTAATCCTGATATTTCTTTAGGAAAGATTCTTTCATTTGCTCCCAGTTATTTATGACTCCACCACCTAAACCCATAAACCATCTGAGAGCCACCCCTTTCAAAGTGGAGGGGAACAATTTTAATTTCTGGGGGTCAGTGGTGTAATCATATCCTCTACATAGCACATCGAACTCAAATAAGAATGTATCAGGGTCCTCTTATGTAAGCCCATGAAACATAGGGATGTGTTGAAGAGGGATCGCTTTCATGGGCGCATTTGCTGCAGAATCCACTATAGGATATTGCAATGTAGAAGTTTGAGTATTTGGCTGATTCTACGCCATAGGATCAAATATATGCCAATAACCTTCCAAAATTTCTAGGAGGGTGTTCCCAGGTTGAGAAGGAACGGCCTTGGTCGGGACTATTTTAATAACACTTCCCTTATCTGGAATTTCTATCTGAGGGAATGGGGTGCCTTCAATAATAATTTTGACCGCACTCCCCTTATCTGGGCTGTTTAACAGTTTGATTATCCCAGGAGGAGACCTTGGCTCTCCTATTTCCCCGGTTTCCCCTTCTCCTTCACAAAGGTTGCTTAAATTCCATTCCTGCAGTCGTCTTGACACAGAATTTTCAATTTCTTGAAAGTCCTGTTCATCAGTCTGACTATGCACCTCAGCAAAGGCTCCAGATGGTGATGTTGTGGCCTGAAGGGAGCTAGTAGGATGTTTAGAATTAATCTTTCTGGGGCCTACCGATGGCTGAGATTCAGTTTTCTTATAGATTTCATCTATGAAGGTTGTTCGGCCAAGGGTCATCGGCCCTTTGGCTTTTTCAGGTTTGGTTGGAAGTTTGATATTCTTTTCTAGCTTTTTCTGCTTAGTCATGCACTCTAAGAACTACTAAATCCTATTCAACCAACAATTCTGCTAAGAGAGCGGACGGTGGAGCAGGGCCTTTACATGCTCCTTACATAGGTTCTTACCTTCCATTTTTAAGATCCAACTCCCCCCTAGCAGATTTGCGCACTACTCTGTAAAGCGCAAATGGCTATACTCTTTCCCCGGCAACGACGCCAAAATGTAGAGCTATAACTAGGGTCTCTCACACCTCTAATTATTCCACATTAATAAATCAATCCGGGAACGTTTTGTTATTGCAAAGAGTAACTCAATCCGACGCTATTTGTCTGAGTAATGCTTAGTAGTATAGCATTCAGAAGATACGAAAGAAAAAAGATGCTAAGTTGTAACTAAGCTTATCCCAAAAGATAGAATCACACAAGATAGTTGATCAGTCAAGGGTACGGAAGCAATAACCCATCCCTCTAGAAACTGATAAAAAGGAAATTAGAGCATGGACCATAGGTCTGGGAGCTAGGTAGCGTCTGCTGAGGGTCACTACAGCCTTAGACATTCTCTCACACCAAAACAGCAGAGGCAAGTAAATAGAATGACAGAAGGTAAAATGGAACAACAGTAAGATGGAACAGCAATCGAAAGAACTGAATCTCGCGAGTTAAAACCAACTGATTCACACTCTGATTTTCTCTTCAAGCAAACTGGATAAGATATACTTTATGAAACAACATTCATTGATGAATTATGGAATAGCAATAATCAATCATATATACACGCTTCACACTAATATAGTAATCTGAGAATGAAGGATGATATAACTATATTTTTAAACAGAGTAACATTGCTTTCAAGTCCCAACAAGTATTATTTCACATGGATCCAATGAAAGTAACATTCATACCGACACTCTGTCACAAAAATAGCTGGTTAAAGACGTAATTCAACTCTGAAGGGATCCAATTATACAGTGCAGAGTCATTACACAGAAAAATCATTAATATATTGACCATAACAGAGCATAGCATATCATATAAAAGATTTATTAGATTACTGAGTAATGGAGATAAACAAACCACACATAAATCATAGTATAATGCTACAAAAGCAAGTGTCCTTCGGAGCCGGGCCCTTAGCTACCAATGGTACACTGCCTTAGGTTACTCCAGATGCAAAGATGAAATAAACACCAAGTATTTTATATTAATGCATCTACAAATGTATCACAAACCATGTCTCAGTGAGACTCGATAATCAAAGTTTGTTCTGAAACTTAAAATTATAAAACATTAGTCTCCTTGCTCAATGATGATGTTCCTTTATATAAGAGTAACGACAGAGGTATCTAGATAACAAAGATAAGTAAAACAACGATCCCTCAGGATCAAAGATCCTGAGGGATTCGCCAATCGGTTAATCCTTTCCTTTTCTTTCTTGCATTCACCGACTCGGTATCCCTCCTTTCTTTCCTGGGCTATTCAGCTCAGATTTACTCGATCTTGTTCACATCCGGTTCCCCTTTGGAGGGACAACAATTATTCTTCCTCTGATTTTCGCTTTTAGATGGCAACTCCTTGCTTCCACGTCTTCCTGCATAGAAAAACGACAATTATTAGTAATTGGGCTTCCCTTGTCAATTCTTGCACATTTGATTAAAATCCTTTATCTCTTTTGAATCCACAATGCAGAAAAGGTTACAAATATTACTGGAAAGCCACTAAATTGCTTGTCAAAAGCATACCTTTCAAGTGCTCCACACTTGCGGCTACCCCCCAAACGGTATTGAACTACCTTGAGGTTACGGATTAGGAGTAGTACCAGACATCATAAGAATCTCTTCAACACTTAACGGTTTAGTTCCGTTATGACCAGGAGATATGGAATAATCGATGGGTGGAGGAGAATCTCCTCAAAACGTACCAGATACAGACTGATACCCAGGAGGAACAGAAGGACCGCCATGTAAAAGAGTTTCTGGCGTATGAGGAAACAAGGATGACTGTCTTGACATATTGAAGGGAGGATAATAACCTCTGGGTGTTGGATGAAAAGGAAATGGAGGTGGTGAAGATGTGAGACCTGGATTTTCTAAGAAATTGGTCAATGAAATATACCAAGTGTCACCTCTAATGGGACTGAAGAAAATAGATTCACGCTCCCTAAGTTCAATAGTCGGTTGGTTTTCAGGGATGCTTATACCTTCATCCAGACTTGAGCTTACAATTTCTTCAATGGAAATGAGTCCAGTAGGAAGATTCTCGGTGATAATATTTTCTACTTTGGGTGAACTAGGACCACTAGAAACAGGAGAAGCAAATCCTGAAGTTGGAGTAGCAGCAATTTCAGTTTCAGGCTCAGAGATTTCAGGTTCTTCGGCTACCGAGCTAGTAGGAGTGATACTACCAGTAACCTCAGAAAATGAAATCGGTTCAGAAATATGTTCTGTTTCTTGCACTATATAATCAGGATGTACATTTAACGAAGACTCTCCAGCCTCTGGTGACCCAACCCTACTCTCACTAGGTGTGATAAGGGCTCGCAGCCCTTCTAGTTGACTTGGTGTAAATTCGGGAGGCTGCCCCCGAAGTTGACGGGATTGTCTTGGTAATTCAGCCATGATTAATCTAATTACTTCGCACGAAAATAAAGAAAAATATCAAGAAAGACACCTAAAGTCTCTAAAGAACCAAACAATTTGAAGCACACACCTAACATATCTAGGAGATCAAACCAAACACAAACAGTATCTTTCTAGATTGAAAACACTAGTTGGTGATGAAATCCAACGTTGCAGAGTTCAATATAGAAATGGCGGTTGGAATAGTTACCCCGACAACCTACTTAATGAAGCAGATTGGCACAAGTTTCTCCACTATAACCATCTTGAGTGAAGATAACCCCCCAGAGAGTCCAAGTGAGTCTAGTCAACGTTTGCCCTAGGTACAATGGGATCTTCCCTCCACCATCACCTAGGAAATAATCCTAAATATTATGCTCACTAAGGTCACCAACGGAAACAAATATACTTGGGGGAATAGTCTACGATCCGATACGCACGCAAGGGCAGAGTAAGAAGCTCAATCCCCTTTAAGGCTCCTTGACATAATCCAAGGTTTACCAACAAGTGACCCCAGGCTCCTCGACAATGGTTAATCCGAGGTTTATCATTTTTAATACGTGAATATCTTCTATCATTCCTAATGAGGAAGGATTGGTTCCCACACTGGTTCATATATGATCACGTGCTTCTCCTTTTAAGAGGAGATTTCCTAGAGCATAGATGTAACAATTGGATTTTCTTCCTACCGCAAGATTGACTACTTGTTTGTTTAAACTACCTTGGAGAGTTAATTACTCCCTACTCCAAGATACTAGCCTAAGCTATGTTAGTGAAAAGAATCCTAGAAAATAAAATGATTGCTAAATTGATTTTAATTAAGCGCTAATTTTATTGTTTGTTCTTTAGGTCAATGGGTGCAGAGATGAAACTTTGTGGTATGAAGGCTTGACTCCAAAACACTAAAAATTCACCTAAGATGATAACAATTCCTTTTCCTTTTCAATGAATATCTAGCTAAGGAAGAGTCGAAGATGTAATGCTTGGCAAATCAAATCTTTCTCTTAACATACAATTGAAAGGAAACTTTTTGTCTTTTCCAAAGAACTTTTTAAAACGAGACTACTAATGATACTCAAAGAAAATCCCTTTGCTTTTCAATAATCAACAACTACGAGAATAAGAAATTCTCTTAAAAGAGATTTTAAGATTTCTAGAAAAACTCTAAAAAACTATTGAAAACAAATTTTCAACAAGCTTGTAAAATTTCTACGAAAAGCTCAAAACTATGATCAAATTTTGAGATCTAAACAAAAAATGGATTGAAAAGACACTTGAAATGTTTTTGAGGACATTCAACTTAGTGTTTCAGCTTCACTAAGGATCAATTTGTTCAGCTCAACAAACTAATCAAAAACATCCAATTATATTTTAATAGAAACAATGAAATTCAAAACTTTTAATCAAGTTCAATCAGAGTTTTGCCAAAGAGACAAATGGGATCTAAGTCTCTTGACAGATAGATTCTATAAGCTAGTCAAACTTAGCAACAAAACCAGAGAGACCAGGGTGATCTAAGGCTCTAAGGTTTCAGATCTCTGAGCTACTACAAAGACCAAGCAAAAACCAATCCAATCAAACAAAACTTCTTCGAAAATCACTCAAAACACAAATGCCAATGAAAACTAACTCAAAAGGAACTTTTGTCAAGACAAATGCAGGTCTAGGCATATACTAACAGCTATGGATAAGAACTAAACCTAACTGTGTAGATGGATTTTAGGTTTTTCAAATTTTTTACAGGGGTTCGCAGGCATCTAGTAAAACCAGGAGTGGTGCCACTCTGTGTTACACTGTAATAGTTTAGATAGGTCCGCACTATAACAAACTCAGAGGATTCAGTCCTCTTCCAAAATTTCAAAGAATAAAAAATCAACCAGGATCTAACCAGTACCCAAACTCACGCCAATCAAGGATAAATCAGAAACAAAAACTCAAGTTTCTCAAGTCAAAGTGAAGACAACACAAAATCCAAACCAAACCAGTCCCGAGTATGGTCGCCAATTTGTTAGCCGGATAAATCGTTTTTGCGGACAAGACCAATCTCCCTAGTATCAAATGATATCTAGCAACAAAGAAAACAAGCAAACCTATTTCTCTCTAAACATGTTTCAATTCAATAAAGAATACTATGAAGTGTAAAAGACCCTACCTTGGTCCAACGCTTGTTTGAGGCAGTTTTATCCCAATAGCTTCAAGTAGTTCCCGTTCAATAACCTGCATACACAAACAAGCACACATCAAAGCATACTTGCGTATAACAAACCATGTTCATTATGAAGATCAAGGAGCTCATAAAACAAACCATTAGAGATAGTTCCTTGAGAAAAATAAACTTGATTGTTTTAACTTAATGAATAAAAGAACTTTACAACCTTTGCCTTGATGTTGCACAAGTCTTTCTAGGGTCCAGTAGGGGTCTCCTCTATTTTGACAATCCTCACTCACTTCCCAAATGACATGAAAGGTATGTGATATCTCCTCTCACAAGCTCAAAAAGGAAGCCTAGTTTTCAGCAGCATTTACCCTCAAGAATCTTCAGCTTTCAACCTCCCCTACAACCAGCCCAATGCATGAATTTATAATGAAAATGGAGGAAGTTGCAGGTCCACCATTGAAGGGATAAGTTCCTCCTTCAATGGGATAAGAACCTCATATCATGGAGTTAGCTTCGTTAGTTATGGAATGGACGAACCAAGGTGGAGCGGACTTGCCAGTGTAATATTCCTTCTAGAAGTGTCTAGAAGTGACCCAAGATAAGTTTTTAAGAATGAACTCATGCCTTTTTAACTTTTACAGGGGTTCACATCACTTAATATACAGAGTGGTCAGATTCGCAGGAAACATGACCATTAGGTGCGGCACCGCAGGCAATGCTAGGAGAAAGTGTGAAACCAGGATTTGAGACATTTTTAAGGTCTTTCTCCCATTTTCAAGGCTTGACATGAAGAGCTGAGGTTTAAGACTTGCAAAGGAGGTATGTATGAGTATTGATGGACTCACACAAACTGTAGAAAGTCATGGTGACAATTTTTTGTGTAACACCCCAAGGAGAGAAAGGACTAGGATTCCCCCCAAGGAGAATTCCTTGATTGGTGGACTCCATTGCCTCAACCTAAGATCAACGAAGGAACATGGATGTTATTTCGAATTAGATGAATTTTATGATGCTTTGACACAACTTTGTTTTTTTAATTTTTAAGAGTCAATAAAAAGCTAAAGGTGACTCTAGTCTCCTTCGACTTTTAATGAGCCTGAAGTGACAAGTGCTGAGATGGACCTTTTCTTTTAAGGAGTTGAAAAGGAATGAAAGTGACAACTCTAGAAATCTAGATAGAGGGATTAGCCAATCAATCACAAAACTAAAATATACACCTTTGTGGTAAATTAAAGAGAAACTACCAAGGACTTCACGTATGGTAGTCAATCTTCCCGAGTGTTGTGTTTAGTGCATTGCAATCGATAGGATAGCATACACAACTTCCTAAGGATAAAGGATAACAACCTATTATGGTCTCCCAATATATACTCGACGGTACAGGGAGCACAAGACTGTACTGCCAATTATCATATCAAAGAGGAGGAATAACCCAACCTTCAATGAAAACAATAGTTACCAGGTTTTACGACGCCGGAACATATCTCTAGCCTAGACTTCTAGTTGTGTTGTGTTAGGTTCCAAAGCATTTTTATGTTCATTGAGGTTTATTTTAGAGTTTATCTTTTCATAAGTTTGTCTTTCAAGGTTCACCGCATGATGTAGATGTAAAACTCCTAAATATGCAATCTAAAATGATAAATAGTCGTTTGTTCTCTTTTAGCAATGAAAATCCTAGCTACTAAGGAAAGAAGAGTATGATTCTTTCAATAGAGAGCACAGAGCACACACTAAATGCACTTTTCCTAAATAATTTTCTGCATGTAATCTAAATGCAAATGCACATGCATGTATTTGTTTTTCCATTTCCTTAATGTGAGAATGCCAAAAATCAAAACTAAGTACAGATCTGAACTATTTTCTTCAAAGCGACACTTCAACAATTTCTTTTCGAAATGAAAGGAAGACTAAAACGACACTTTTGATTTCGAATGGAAAACTGCTTTTGACACTTCAATTATTGACAATTCAAATCAAATATAATGACAAAACAATAAACTATCTAAAAGAGGGAGACTTTACGACACTCTTCTTCTTGACTCAAAACGATAGTTACGACACTTTTGAATAAAAAAAGCGACAGTTTGATTAAGCTACTATTGACAAAGGAGGACTGTAAATGATGAAAAATACATAAGAAAACATTCAAAAGTCTTGATCAATGAAGGATGAATAAGGTAGAGGAAGAATGCTTCCGCAATGAGACATTAATCATAAGTAGAGAAACTATTGAATAGACCTAAAACCAAGGAGAAAAAAACCAAATTCCAAGGACGAAAACAGTATCATTCAACCATCGCACCTGTCCTTAAGGGAAACACAGATGCATCTCACCTACAACACATAGGAGGTACGATGCATGCAGACTGCTAGTTACAGACAGTGTGATGGTCCAAGGAACGAAACTGATTTTGGTTCGTGCTCAAAATTTGCAACTAAGTTTAGTTTTTTCAGCTAAGCTATGATAGATAGTAAAAACAAAGTATAGGGGTATGATCTTAGGAGGTTATTAAGCTACCACCAAGGCACTTAGGATGTTTGCAAGTTATATTTTCAGTTCATAAACCAACCCAGAGATTGATTGAAGCAATGTTGAACTACTTTGCACTTGCATAGCAAGAGCAGTTTGAAGGTTAGCTGGCTTAACTTCAGGCTCTGTCTGTAGTTTATAAAGCAAACAACAATAAAAAACAAGAAAACTAATCACTTGCTAGCAGAGTCGCCATTTTGTTTCTGGGAAAACTAGTGTCTTTTCGATCTGCTAGTCCCACTAAAATGGGTAGCTATCTTAGAAACAAACAATCAAAGTAACTTGTGATTTCCTTTATGTATGATAAATAAGAGAGAAGCAAAGAGTACCAACCTGAATCTTTCGCTTTTCTCCTTACTTGTTTCCTCTCTCCCTTGATAGCGCTTGCCACTCCTTTCCTACTTGTCCCACTTTAGAGAATACCTATAGAGGCAAAGCAGCAAAACACCATCAAAGCATCGAGATCTATAATACCATAAACAATGTAGAATGAGAAATACATTGACCATACAATTGCATTCACAAATAAATGAGATTCACAAATACATGATTATATGGAGGAAAACTCAAATAACTTTATTAATAGTAGAGGAGAGGATTACAACCCAGCTTTCTGATCCAGCATCATCCTCCCAGCATCAAATCGCTCTTCACCTCATGAAAAGCAAGATCACCCAACAATATAATGTCTCAAAGAGAAACCAACAACACTTCCTTACAAATTACAAAATTCCAGCCTCTAGATCTCTCAGATGAGGGATCTATATATAGATGTCTTGTAAGGGGGTGAGTCAGGTCTGGGTTTTTTATTAGTGTTATTCCACTAAGAGTTCTTGGATCCACTTGGAGATTTCTTTGATCTCTTACTCATCCTTGGGAAAATTCAGAGAGGCAAGTGTCACAGGAGAAGTTTCTAGAATATTCAATGGGCATCCACTTAGAAAATTGTCTCTGCCATTTGTCGCTTATCACTCATCGCACCCCATAGAAGGCTCTTTCAGTATGCATCACACCTGGCTAGTGTAGCAGCCAGTATGCATCACACATTGACCATGGAGCAGTCAGTATGGTCCAGGTTTGGCCAGTTCTGAGTAGTTTTTCAAGTGGAACATTTGGGAAATGATGTAATCAGTTGACCATGATCCTTTAGAGTATGAAACAACACTTTTAGGGGTTAAAGAGTCCTTGTTTTATCGACATATATGATTGGGGTTGCAGTGCCCAAATATGTCTATAACACTTAGGAAACCAATTTCCCTACTACAAAATAAAAAAGGTAACCTCATATATAGGAAAGGGAAACATCCCAAGAAAAATTACATAAGAAGAAAAACCTAAGGAAAGGCTATTCAAATAGATAGTAAAGGATTCGACATGTTACAAATTGTTACTCAGATCAATCCCTATCTGATGGAGGATTAAGTAATCTAGGTAAACTCCCTAGATGAGTGAGAGAAAACTAAAGAGGAAAAGTGGAATGGAATAATACCTTCATATGAGAAACAAGTAATGCCCACTAGGGAACAAAAATATATTATCAATAACATCAAATATAGATGGGATAATAAAATGGAAATCTAGAGCACCAAATTGGATTCATGGAAGAGAGGAATGGCCAAAGATACCAAGAAGACTACCAAAATCCACAAATGGGTGGATAAGTTGTCGATTGATAAGATCTAGCTTAAATTATTAGTGGAATATAAGATTAGTTATAAATCTCTTTTCATTTTGTACAACATTTAGTTGCAAGAGAAGTACTTTACGTTCTAAAGGAAGGCTCTTATAGTCTCCAAGCCAAATGATTCACTTCTCTAAGTAAATTACTAGGCATGAAAAGTATAATTATTATGTGAATTCTACCAAAACAACATTCTATTACAGCATCACCCAACCTAGAACCCTACTCATTTTATAGGGGATGTTCAATTGTGATCCTTTTCATCCATCTTGAAAAGACACATGGAAAAATTGACATTATTGTTAGAAAATTATATATTACGGAGCAATGGAACACATAAAATATTGCAGAAATATAAACACAGAAAACGCA
>APFE030720487.1:0-16149 GCA_000404065.3 Pinus taeda
CAACAACCTGCTAATTTGACAAACCAACCAGGTTATGAGTTGGATGATGCAGGAATGATACATTTCAAACAAAGATGATATGTACCCAACCAAGATAAAATTAAAAATCTGATTATGGATGAATTTCATGTCAGCCACTATGCGGGACATCCGGGATATCAGAAAATGATGACTGCTATCCGAAAAGATTACTTTTGGCCACGGATGAAGAAGAACATTGCTGAGTATTTAGCACGATGCCTAGAATGCCAACAGATTAAAGCAGAACACCAGCATCCAGCAGGATTACTACAACCCTTACCTATTCCAGAATGGAAATGGGAAATCATTTCCATGGATTTCATTACAGAGTTACCTAAGACAAAGAGGAACAACAATTCCATTATGGTGGTAGTGGATAAACTAAGTAAAGCTGCACATTTTATACCAGTACAATCCACGTACAAAGCCACACAGATTGCTCATGTTTTTATGCAAAACGTGTTTAAGCTTCATGGAATTCCAAAAACGATAATTTCTGATCGCGATGTGAAGTTCACATCAGCCTTCTAGAGAACGCTATTCGCTGATTTAGGAACCCAACTAAATTTCAGCACAGCATACCATCCTCAAACCGATGGACAAACAGAACGAGTAAACCAAGTGGTGGAAGATATGCTGCGGGCATATGTGATGCAGCAACCCACATTGTGGGAAGAATATCTGCATCTGGTAGAATTCGCGTATAATAATGGATATCACACCTCTACACAAATGAGCCCATTTGAGGTTATGTACGGTCGAAAATGCCGAACACCCTCTAGTTGGGGAGGACCCGAGGATAAACTGAGCTTGGGACCTGAGATGCTTAAAGAAATGGAAGAAATGGTGAAAAGAGTACGTGTGAATTTGAAGGCTGCTCAAGATAGACAGAAAAATTTTGCTGATCGGGAAGATTTAAGGAATACCAGGTTGGTGATCACGTGTATATCAGAATTCAAACTAAAAGGAGTACCTTACAATGGAGCGGGTGTGCCAAGTTGGCACCCTGATACTGTGGACCCTTCCAAATCCTGCCTAGGATTGGACGAGTGGCATATTAGCTTGCTTTGCCAAGCCACATCTGAGTCCACAATGTGTTCCATGTCTTGATACTCAAGAAATATGTCTATGACCCCAAGCATGTGATTCAATGGCGGGACATTCAGGTAGTAACTATTGCTGCAGTAGACTGTTGAAATTGATATTGGAAGGAAAAAGCTAACTTTGGAATTGTGTAATGCAGGTCCGGAAGGAGAGGTTCTGGTCGAACCTCTGAACATCCTCGACTGGAGAGAAGTGCAGCTGCAGAAACGAGTTATTACCCAAGTTAAGGTCCAGTGGCGACACTATGGACCTGAGGAAGCCACTTGGGAAGATGAAGAATTAATGAGAAGAACTTATCTAGCTCTGTTCGTAGCTGAAAGACACCGGGACGGTGTCCAATCTCAGGGGGAGGAGATGTGATGACCAGATAATTATGTGAATAAACTCTCTGTTTTTACCATTGTAGATAAAAATGTGGAACAGAGATTATTATTTTCTTTATAAAAATGGTGAAAATATTATTTAATTCCAAAACTGAATCTGAATTGAGTTAATTACATATAGTAACTTTGATGAGGAAGTTATTCTCTTTTCTTGCCAGATTGTTATATTTTTTAAAATATGTATATATTAATAAACAGTTGCCAAGAAGGGGGAGCAAAACCCTAACTATTTTTCTCTTCTTCCATAGAAAGACGAGAGGGGAGAGGGCCCGAACTGTTAAGGAAGAGACAGGAGAAAAAGAGCAGAAAGGCAGAAGCAGAAAAGAGAGTGCTAAGTCTGGTGAAGACCAGATAGCACAGGCACAGATAGTACGTTATAGTTTGTTGAAGGCAGAGGGCTGGCAAATGAGCTTGGGGGGAGATTAGTCTGAATTGATTAATCTCGTGGTTGGGTGGAAAACAAGCGACAAGACATAATCTTCTCCAAACTGAAGAAGGTTCAGAGGCCACGGGTGACAGTGCAGGTATGTACTATTACTGTTGTTATATTACAAGAAAATGGATATTATTCCAATATAGATAGCTGTAGATTGTCGTTTGAATCTCAGGTGGAGCTCCAGTATATCAATAGGAGAATAATTATATTCAGTTGAGAAGAAAAATACTGTTATCCTAGCCTGATAAAATCTAAGTTGTGTATAAATCTTGAAAACAGAGTACTGACTATTAAAGATCCATAGAACTTAGGTTCATTATACAACTTAAATGGTGAACTGAGTACATTCAAATTAATCTGAGTTATTAATTAATCTAAGCGGAAGGCCGTCTGGGAGGCTTCGGGAGGCTGTTGTCACACCAAATTCCTTCCATAAAAGACAGGCCGCTAGGCTAGGGAAACAATAACTCTATGTACAAGGGAAAGAAAGAATCCGGTAACTGTACCTATATGAATTAAAGAGAATAAAAAAAAAAATAACCGAATGGGAAGCAAATAGATAAAAGCAAAGATTCATAGGTTGGGGTGAGACTACTCCCTCGTACTGCATTAAAAATTAATTAGAATCATATGCTGTAAAACAGGCTTATTTCCTCCTCTGTAACAATAAGGCATAATAAAATTATACAATGACATTTTAAAATGAAAGGTTATGACCAACGACATTCATAAATATCTATATACCCTCAAGTACAGGGTCGGGGTTCCGCAAGGAAACAGAATGACATTTTAACAGAAAATATATATATCACAGAACCGAAGAACACAGTATTCAAAAGTTGTGTAACTAGAAGCAACCAAATAGCAGCATATAAATAGATGCCGTGAACACATAATCAGGAATAATTGAAACAAATCCATGAATATAATTTTTACAGTGAACCCAGAAAACCATTGCCATCATATGGAACAACCCTGTGCGTCGAGCGCATTCGGGTGTAAAAACCGACTAACATAAACAATGCACACATATACGCTGTCAAAACTGCAAGAATGTAGATTATACAGCAAATGAGGCAATCAAACCCTCGTGGATATTATGACCCATTATTATAAAAGAATGAGAGAGTAAGTATATATTCAATAACGAAAGCTCAGAGATATCTACATTGAACGAATCTTCAAGAAAAGTCAACCATATGCTCAGAACTGAAATTCATACGATGTTGAACAAAAGGCATATATATATTAACATAGAAATAGTCCTTCATCACTAAAATGTACTGGAAGGCGTAGCCGAATTACAGGCCAGGAAAACTGTGGCCGCCAAATAAAACCCTTAAATGGTGTAAGAGAGAACCCAGTTCTCGGAAATACATTAATTTACAGATAAACCTTAAATAAAGACCAAAACCGCTTAAGGCAGAATCTCGTTACTGTAATCATGGAACATTATAAGGGCGGAGCTCATGACATCAGGCTATAAAGGGGTTCGCAGCTAGGAAGGAAACAAAGAACCAACATCCATGAGAAACACACAAAACACCTGACAAAGAGAGGAATAGTATTAAATTACTCTTCGTTCACCGTCAATTTCCTACAAAGGTTAAGCTCTTACCCGTAAGCGATGTCATCCTGAGGTTCCGTGACTGCAGCTCCTTATCGCTATGCTGAGCTTCATACCTGTTCCACCAGTCAATAAATTACCAATTAGCTTCAGAATCGAACTGTAAACTTGGTAAAGGTTGTTAGGAAATAAATAGAGTTATGAAATCAAACATACTGTAAAATAAACAAAAAGAATGCTGATTGTCGCATAGCTCCGGGGATAAACAAATGAATCCAGACTGTTAACAAATGGGAAATCACCTGTGTAGCCGACGCGGTGAAAGGATGTCGCGTAACTGAGCTCTCTCGAGGCGGTCTCTCGCTCGGCAAAATGAATAATAGAAACCCTAACATGGATCTTGTAGGGTAAACCCGCAAGTCTTCCACCGTCCGATGGCGGGATTGAATCCCCGTCGTTGAAGTAGCCAACATCCCGAGAAGCCATGTACTTGCCTGAAACATTTAAGGAAAAATCTCTCCTCGCGATCATCAACCAGATCGATGGTCGATAATAGCAGGTCAGGGCCACCTGTCTATATCTTATGCAATGGATATGTAGTGATAGGATCTGCCGTAGGGATCGCTACTGGAAAATATCGTATGGTATCCGACTGTCAATTAACCAGTTGGTAAGACTTAAATGCAGACATAAATCCGCCTTGATAATGACTATAGCAGTGTAACGTATAACGAATAATTAACAAGAATGCCAAGGGTGTGGGTCAACCCTTATGCCCGAATTAGTTTATGTGCCATGCAAACCTTAAAAAAAAAATTATATATGATTACATGGAAAATTTATTATTATTTGTTGGAAAATGGTTTATGACATATGGTATCAGAGCCCAGTTACAAAACTGAGGCCTCTAGGTAAAGATATATTAAAAGAACAAAAAAAAATATATTTGACTTTTCCGTATCATTCTTTTCATGTTGACGGAATAAGTGCAGGATCAAGAGTTCAGGAACTTGCAGAATGAGGAGAGCAGACAATACAACTCGACGACCTGTGGTAGGAAAAGGGATACCTGGACCTGAAAATAATCCTGAACTATTGGTTCAACTTGGGGAGGAGGCCAGAACTACAAATCAAGCCATTCTAGAAACCGTACAGGAGCTTAAAAATGAAATGGCAAGGCTGCGGGAAGACAATGCTAGACTAACAATGGAACAAGAGAGAATATTGAAAAGTTTATCTGAACGAAAGAATCAAGTACCAGTTAATCCTAGCATGGAACAATAGAGGATGTCGGAAGAACAGAATCACCCTATGCCCCCTGAAGGCTCAGAGGAGCAGGAAGAGCGTTCTGACAATGTAAATGAAAAACAAACTTCGAAGAGACAAAGGGTGGAACTAC
The DNA here is from genome assembly GCA_000404065.3 of Pinus taeda. Lineage (NCBI taxonomy): Eukaryota > Viridiplantae > Streptophyta > Pinopsida > Pinales > Pinaceae > Pinus > Pinus taeda. The sequence goes on from APFE030720487.1 coordinate 4,911, forward strand.
AAGGGGAATTTCGCAAAATTAAACCCCCGCATTTTGATGGAGAACAAGAGGAAGCAGCTGAAGCGTGGCTAATTAATATGAACAAATATTTTTAGCTCTATGAATACGATCACAATCTTAAAGCCAGATTGTCTATTTTTCAGCTACAGGGAAAGGCCACCTTATGGTGGGAGGAAGTGAAGATAGTAAAAGGAGTTACTGAACAGACCGTTACTTGGGATAATTTCCAAAAGTATTTTAAAGAGAGATACCTAACTGAACGATTCTACGATGAGAAGGCGAGGGAATTCCATGATCTTCGTTTGGGACAGCAGACTATGGACGAGTTCATCACCCGTTTCACTTCTATGCTTCGCTACGTTCCATATATAAGAGAAGAAAAGACAAAGATACAAAGATTTGTAAGCAGTTTACCACCCTACATGCGAGAAAGGATTGAATTTGACAATCCAAAATCAATGGATGAGGTAATTCGGAAGGCCAGGATCTGTTATCAGCAAAGCAGACAAAAGGGAGAAACAGCTGGCAAGAAATGGAATGAGGAAAAGGGCTTTAAGTCAATAGGAAACAACAAAGGAAACCGCAGCAGTGGAAATAAAGGGAATGGAAAAGGACTGAACAGCAGAATCCCGGTTAGAACCGCATCCAAATTTAGGCTTAACAATGAATCTAAAGGCAGCGAACAGCAAGCATGCTTGGACAATGAAGGGACCACCAGACACCCGGTGCAATGCTGGGGTTGTGGGGGACCCCAATACATCAAAAACTGTCCACAGCGGAAAGGGACGGAACAACTATCCCAGATTCATGAAGCCTCAACAGTTGGCGAAGTGGGACGCAGTATACCAAGGATTAATGCGGCGTTGGAAGACCGTCAGGCGGAGTATCAGCCAACTATGGTCGAATTCGAAGGTAATATCTCAAACCTTACTGTATCTGTTTTAATTGACCCTAGGGCTACACTGAGTTATGTAAGCCCAAAAGTAGTATAGCGCTGTAAATTACAATCCACTAAGTTTAAAAACCCATGGCTGGTGCAATTAGCTACGGGAGCCAAAAGACGAGTGGTAGCTAAAATTAAGGACTGTTCCTTTACCATAGCTGGACAACCAGTAACGACAGATTTAAATGTGCTTCCTCTTGGCTCCTATGATATTCTCATTGGGATGGACTGGCTGGAAAAAAACTAGTCTCTAGTGGACTGTAAGACCAAGATTATCTACTTTAGAGACCCCTTGGGAAATAAAAAAGAGATGCAAGGGATTAAACGACCCGTGTAAGTGCGGCCGATAACAGCAAACCAACTTGTAAAATGTGTTCGAAAAGGATGCCAGATCTATGCCATTCAGGTGGGTTATGCAGATTCTAAAGATAAAACAACCATCCTAAATAATATCCCTGTAATTCAAGAATTCACGGATGTGTTTCCAGAAGAAATTCCTGGGTTGCCTCCAAAAAGGAACATAGATTTCACCATTGAGTTGGTTCCAGGAGCAGCACCAGTATCTCGGGTACCATATAAAATGAGTGTACCCGAACTGACAGAATTAAAAATGCAGCTGCAAGAGTTATTGGACAAGAATTATATACGTCCTAGTGTGTCCCCGTGGGGAGCCCCAGTGCTATTTGTTAAGAAGAAAGATGGAACTTTCCGGATGTGCATTGGTTACCGTCAGTTAAATAAGCTAACCATTAAGAATAAATATCCTTTGCCACGGATCGACGAACTATTCGATCAAGTGAAAGGCGCGACGGTATTCTCTAAAATTGATCTGCGTTCTGGTTATCATCAAATTCGAATTAAGGATGAAGATATCGCTAAAACAGCTTTTAGAACCAGATACGGTCATTATGAATTTGTGGTCTTGCCATTCGGACTTACCAATGCCCCGCAACGTTCATGTGTTTAATGAACAATATTTTTCACCAATATTTGGACAGATTTGTACTGATATTTATTGATGACATATTAGTATATTCTCGCACCATGGAGGAACATCAGGAACATCTTAGAAAGGTGCTACAGACCCTCCGGGAACATCAACTATATGTAAAATTTAGTAAGTGTGATTTCTTTAAAGAAGAAATCCAATATTTGGGTCATGTGATTACCAAGGAGGGGATCGTCGTGGACCTAGAGAAGATAAAAGCCATAATGGACTGGCCTGTACTGAAAGATGTGGCAAATGTTTGATCTTTTATGGGTCTGGCTAGTTATTATAGAAGGTTTGTAGAAGGTTTCTCTAGAGTTGCATTTCCCATTACCTCATTACAGAAAAAGGGGAAAACATTTCATTGGTCCCCAAACTGCCAGAAAAGTTTTGAACAATTGAAGCATTTACTCACCACGGCCCCTATTTTGAGGATAGCTGATCCTGATAAGGATTACGTGGTATGTACGGATGCAAGCAAGGAAGGAGTAGGTGGAGTTTTAATGCAAGAAGGCAAGGTGGTCACCTACAAGTCTCGGAAATTAAAGAAGCATGAGCAGAAATACTCTGCTTACGATTTAGAGTTGACCGCTGTCATCCATGCCCTAAAAATGTGGAGACATTATCTTGTGGGCAGGAAATTTTTGCTGCTCACTGACCATCATAGTTTGACCAATTATTTCAGCCAGCCCACCTTAAACGCTCGACAAGCACAGTGGGTGGACTTTCTGAGCGGCTTTGATTTTGAGATAAAACATTTACAAGGGAAGGAAAACCGAGTAGCGGATGCCTTAAGCCGGAAAGTACAACATTTGTATGAGGTCTCCGTTAGTGGGTGGAGGAGCCCCATTTTGGAAATGGTCAAAGAAGCTTCAAGACAAGATGTTAATTATCAGCAGTTAAAACTACAGCTACAACAACCTGCTAATTTGACAAACCAACCAGATTATGAGTTAGATGATGCAGGAATGATACATTTCAAACAAAGATTATATGTACCCAACCAAGATAAAATTAAAAATCTGATTATGGATGAATTTCATGTCAGCCATTATGCGGGACATCTGGGATATCAGAAAATGATTACTTCCATCCAAAAAGATTACTTTTGGCCAGGGATGAAGAAGAACATTGCTGAGTATTTAGCACGATGCCTAGAATGCCAGAAGATTAAAGCAGAACACCAGCATCCAACAGGATTACTACAACCCTTACCTATTCCAGAATGGAAATGGGAAATCATTTCCATGGATTTCATTATAGGGTTACCTAAGACAAAAAGGAACAACGATTCCATTATGGTAGTAGTGGATAAACTAAGTAAAGCTGCACATTTTATACCAGTACAATCCACGTACAAAGCCACACAGATTGCTCATGTTTTTATGCAAAACGTGTTTAAGCTTCATGGGCTTCCAAAAACGATAATTTCTGATCGCGATGTGAAGTTCACATCAGCCTTCTGGAGGACGCTATTCGCTGATTTAGGAACCCAATTAAATTTCAGCACAACATACCACCCTCAGACCGATGGACAAACAGAACGAGTTAACCAAGTGGTGGAAGATATGCTGTGGGCATATGTAATGCAGCAACCCACCTTGTGGGAAGAATATCTGCATCTGGTAGAGTTCGCGTATAATAATGGATATCACACCTCTACACAAATGAGCCCCTTTGAGGTTATGTACGGTCGAAAATGCCGAACACCCTCTAGTTGGGGAGGACCCGAGGATAAACTGAGCTTGGGACCTGAAATGCTTAAGGAAATGGAAGAAATGGTGAAAAGAGTGCGTGTGAACTTGAAGGCTGCTCAAGACAGACAGAAAAACTTTGCTGATCAGAAAAGGAGATTTAAGGAATACCAAGTTGGTGATCACGTGTATATCATAATTCAAACTAAAAGGAGTACCCTACAATGGAGCGGGTGTGCCAAGTTGGCACCCCGATACTGTGGACCCTTCCAGATCCTAGCTAGGATTGGACCAGTGGCATATCAGCTTGCTTTGCCAAGCCACATCCGAGTCCACAACGTGTTCCATGTTTCGATACTCAAGAAATATGTCTATGACCCCAAGCATGTGATTCAATGGTGGGATATTCAGGTAATAACTATTGCTGCAAATAGACTGATGAAATTGATATTGGAAGGAAAAAACTAACTTTGGGATTATGTAATGCAGGTCGAACCGGAAGGAGAGGTTCTGGTCGAACCTCTGAACATCCTCGACCGGAGAGAAGTGCAGCTGCGGAAACGAGTTATTACCCAAGTTAAGGTCCAGTGGCAACACTATGGACCTGAGGAAGCCACTTGGGAAGATGAAGAATTGATGAGAATAACTTATCCAGCTCTGTTCGTAGCTGAAAGACACCGGGACAGTGTCCAATCTTAGGGGGAGGAGATGTGATGACCAGATAATTATGTGAATAAATTCTCTTTTTTTTTTACCATTGTAGGTAAAATGTGGAACAGGGATTATGATTTCTTTATAAATGGTGAAAATATTATTAATTCCAAAACGGAATTTAAATTGAGTTAATTACATATAGTAACTTTGATGAGGAAGTTATTTTCTTTTCTGCTAGATTGTTATTCTCTTTTATATATATATATATATATATATATATATATATTATATATATATATATATATATATATTAATAAACAGTTGCCAAGAAGGGGGGGGCAAAACCCTAACTGTTTTTCCCTCCTTCAATAGAAAGATGGAGGAGGAAAGGGCCCGGGCTGTTAAGGAACAGACGGGGGGAAAAATAGCAGAAAGGCAGAAACAGAAAAGAGAGTGCTAAGTCTGGTGAGGACCAGATAGCACAGGCACAGATAGTGCGTTATAGTTTGTTGAGGGCAGAGGCCTGGCAAATGAGCTTGGGGGGAGATTAGTCTGAATCGATTAATCTCGTGGTTGGGTGGAAAACAAGTGACAAGACATAATCTTCTCCAAACTGAAGAAGGTTCGGAGGCCACGGGTGACAGTGCAGGTATGTACTGCTACTGTTGTTATATTACAAGAAAATTGATACTCTTCCAATACAGATAGCTGTAGATTGTCATTGGAACTATCAGGTAATAGTTCCGGTATATTAATAGGAGAATAATTATATTCAGTTGAGAAGAAAAAGATTGTTATCCTAGATTGATAAAATCTAAGTTATGTATAAATCTTGGAAACATAGTACTGACTATTAAGGATCCATAGAACTTAGGTTCATTATACAACTTAAACGGTGAACTGAGTCCATTCGAATTAATCTGAGTTTTTAATTAACCTGAGCGGAAGGCCGTCTGGGAGGCTTCGGGAGGCTGTTGTCACACCAAATTCCTCCCATAAAAGACAGGCCGCTGGGCTAGGGAAACAATAACTCTATATACAGGGGAATGAAAGAATTCGGTAACTGTACCTATATGAATTAAAGAGAATAAAATAAAATAACTGAATGGGCAGCGAATAGATAAAAGCAAAGATTCATAGGTCGGGGTGAGATTACTCCCTCGTACTGTAATAAAAATTAATTAGAATCATAAGCTGTAAAAGAGGCTTACTTCCTCCTCTGTAACAATAAGGCATAGTAAAATTATACAATGACATTGCAAAAATGAAAGGTTATGACCAAACGACATTCATAAACATCTATATACCCTCATGTACAGGGTCGGGGTTCTGCAAGGAAACGGAACGACATTTTAAAAGAAGATATATATATCTCAGAATGCGAAGAACACAGTATTCTAAAGTCGTGTAACGAGAAATAACCAAATAGCAGCATATAAATAGATGCCGTGAACACATAACCGGGAATAATTGAAAGCAGATCCATGAATATGATTTTTACAGTGAACCTAGAAAACCATTGCCTTCATATGGAACAACCCTGTGCGTCGAGCGCATTCGGGCGTAAAACCGACTAACATAAACAATGTACACATATACGCTGTCAAAATTGCGAGAATGTAGATTATACAGCAAATGAGGCAATCAAACCCTCATGGATATTATGACCCATAATTATAAAAGAATGAGACAGTAAGTATATAATCGTTAACGAAAGCTCAGAGATATCTACATATGAACGAATCTTCAAGAAAAATCAACCATATGCTCAGAGCTGAGATTCACACGGTGCTGAACAAAAGATATATATATATATATTAAATAGAAACAGTCCTTCAACACTAAATGTACTGGAAGGCGCAGCCGAATTACAGGCCAAGAAAACTGTGGCCGCCAAATAAAAACCCTTAAATGGTGTAAGAGAGAACCCAGCTCTTGGAAGTACATTAATTTACAGATAAAGCTTAAATAAAGACCGAAAACTTTTAAGGCGAAATCTCGTTACTGTAATCATGGAACAGTATAAGGACGGAGCTCATGACATCGGGCTGTAACGGGCTTCTTAGCCAAGAAGGAAAAAAAGAACCAACATCCATGAGAAACACGCAAAACCCCTGACAAAGAGAGGAAAAGTATTAAATTACTCTTCGTTCACCGCCAATTTCCTACAAAGGTTAAGCTCTTACCCGTAAGCGATGTCATCCTGAGATTCCGTGACTGTAGCTCCTTATCGCCGTGCCGAGCTTCATACCTGTTCCACCAGTCAATAAATTACCAGTTAGCTTCAGAATCGAACCATAGACTTGGTAGAGGCTGTTAGGAACAAGTAGAGTTATGAAATCAAACATACTGTAAAATAAACAAATAGAATGCTGATTGCCGCATAGTTCCAGGGATAAACAAACGATTCCAGACTGTTAACAAATGGGAAATCACCTGTGTAGCCGACGCTGTGGAAGGATGCCGCGTAACTGAGCTCTCTCGAGGCGGTCTCTCTCTCTCTCGGCAAAATGAATAATAGAAACCCTAACCTGGAGCTTGTAGGGTAAACCCGCGAGTCTTCCATCGTCCGATGGCGGGATTGAATCCCCATCGTTGAAGTAGCCAACATCCCGAGAAGCCATGTACTTGCCTGATACATTTAAGGAAAAATCTCTCCTCGCGATCAACAACCAGATCGATGGTTGATGATAGCAGGTCAGGGCCACCTGTCTATATCTTATGCAATGGATATGCAGTGGTAGGATCCGCCGTAAGGATCAGTACTGGAAAATATCGTATGGTATCCGATTGTCAATCAACCGGTTGGTAAGACTTAAATGAAGACATAAATCCGCCTTGATAATGACTATAACAGTGTAACGTATAACATATAATTAACAAGAATGCCAAGGGTGTGGGTCAACCCTTATGCCGAATTAGATTATGTGCCATGCAAACCATAATTTTTTTATTTTTATTTGTGTTGACATGGAATATTATTATTAATGTTGGAAAATGGATTATGACAATTGCGCTAGTGTCATCACATTTGTCTTAAGGTCTATCCCAAGTGTCACACTTATTGCTTTCACCATTAGATAATCCCACAAAGGGTCATGCTTTGCCATGTTTGTCTTATTGGTTTTAGGTGTCTTTTCATCGAGTTATGCTAAGTATGTCTTCACAATGTCAAGTATGCATGAGTTCACTTGCTCTCACACTTAGTCATTTTTCCTGAAAATATGTTGACTGGACAACCTTCCTTCAACTGGACCTTGACTGAGTTGCACTACACAGTCTCAGCTCTTAGTGACCTTGCACTGGTGCCCATAACCTTGTAGAGCTTGAAGTTGTCCTTTGAGCAACTTTCACTATGCAATTTTGGAAATGAGCTAGCTGAACGTCTCCCAGAACAACGCATAAGTTGTCCCAGAATCCAATCCAGTTTGTGTGTCCTGCAAGGATCACCCTTCAAACCTCACTTTAGTCAACTGGAAAAATGAATTGAGCTATGACCTAGGGTTGCATTGATCCCCAAAACTGTATAAAACGTTTCCAACTGCCTACCTTGCACTGCCTGTAGAAATTGTGCAAAATTGCGGGACATGTCTCTGTTGCCTATCATTACACTGTCGCGAGAAATTATGGTGATCTAACAGGCTGGCCCCCTGCTAGCCTGCTCTTCTCTCCCTCAGAAAATTATGTAATTTTGACTGGTAGCTGCCTTGTTGCCTCGCTCTGCATTCAACCTAGAAACTGCCCAGTTATGTCCGAGATCCCATGTTGCTTATCCCGGACTTTCTCCCAGAATTGCATAGTTTTGACTAGCAGCTCCTGCAACTTGATCCAGTCCTCCTCTGAAAAATTGCGCAATTTTTTCTGTTAGTGCTTCCTGCTACCCACATTTCCTTCCTTGGAGAAACTACATAGATTCCCAGCTGGACTCCTGGATGACCTGACCAATCCTCCCCTTGGAAATTGCATAGAATTTCCCAACGGTTACCGGACACCCTACCATGTCTTCCTCCTAGGAACTCTGCAGCTCTACCTCCTAGTTGGGTTCTCTCCCGCAACTATCACTGTTGTCCTAGATTGTGAAAATCTGCCCCCCAATGACATTTACGCAGTTTTTCCTAATAGTTCCCTAGAGCCTGTCATCTCAGCCTAAAATGTGCTATGCGTAGTTTAAGAGCCTTGTCCTGTCTCCTGGTCACGTGCACCTGGAACCGAAAGACAATGCATCACGGTAGACTAAGATATTTCAGATTTGATGTTGTCTCATCATGAGTGACTGTAGGAACACGTACATCAATACAACATGGCATGACAATGAACGAGATGAAGAAGGAGCACATGCTAAAAGACTTGCTCGTAGTTGAACATACACATGAACAACATCAAGTAGAAAGCAGAAGAAACACATGCATTGAACCACCTTACAAAGACCGAGACCATCGAAGACCCCGCAACACCAAGCTATGTGGAGATGAAGAAAAAGTGCATTCAAGGACACATCCATCACTTAATAGCACAACAACTTGACATGGACAACACAGTAAGCCAGTACATGTAAATAGTGTCATGTCAAGTTGTGTTATGGGTTGTCTCGACCGCCTCACTATTATGAGCCGTAACTATTGTAATCCTATGTAATGTAAAGAGAAATTCCAAGTGTCATTAGTGGAATGCGAACAATCATATGTAATGTAAAGAGTTATATGTAACGAAGTTAAAGAGTCATGAGGGTAGTCCAAAAGTCACAAAGGGGAATGTCAAGGGTCACCCCACCGTTTGCTATATATAGAACCTCATAACTCATAGAATGTGCTTTTGGGAGCCAGGGTTTTGCTAGGAATTTCTTAGAGAGGGCTTGGGGAGTATTGTGACAAGCCTTGGCTTCTCCACAGTGTAGAGCGAGTATGTCTCTTTGGAGGAGAAGGAAGTGTTGACTATAATGTTCCACTATGGGGGCTAGTGTTTATCATGGTTGTATGTTTGGACGGAACTTTCACTTTTATATAATATAACAGAGCCATCACGTTTTATGTATATGTTGTTTTTGTAGTTTGACTATTCTGGTTACTTTAGCAATGTATGTAGTTTTAACTTATGCATTGATGTTAGACTATTCAGGCAAGGGATTATATGAATCTCATTGAAACGTGTTGTTGATTTAACTCATCACTTTGGATTGTTGACTATTCTACTTTCCAATTTGTGATGTCATTCAACTCATGTGTTCCTTTCAGGCTACGTACTAATATAGGATTCTAAGGGGCACACTTTCTTTTCCCTCCATGTGTTAGAACTTCCCCATGCATCTCTCTTGACTCGCTACAAGGTCACACACTTGCTTCCAACAAGGATATATTGCTTACCTCTACGCGCTATCGCAATCAAGGCATATATTTACCACCCACTACTAGGACTCCTACTCCAAAAGGTTTGAGGTCTAGTTGGGACTTCTTATCGGGGAGATCCCCTGACATGTTGGCGGGTCCAACATCGTTAACGGAGAGGAGTAAAGTATCTTGTGTGTGGTGCGTAGGACTAGGCAAGGTTGATATTTTTACCAAGGACCCAAATCCTCCATGAGAAATGCCTATGAATTTACATAATCCCCAATTTAATTGCATCAAATATTTTACCATTGTCATATAACCTACGGTTTGATTTTTCCATTAGATGTGATGTGGGTGGTAACCATAAAATTGGTAATTAAATCCCTCATCAATGGCTATAGTAATCGACCAGTCGCACAGGGAAGCTAGGTTAAGTGAGCAAGTGTGAAGATCATTTGTTAAGGTGAATAGACTCATTATTGAGTGGAAGTACAAGGGTGGTGTTTTATATGTTGAATTTCATACAATAGTGTGGGGGCGTCATTTGTACCTCGATCATAATTCATAAACAATTAAAGGGGTTTATTGACATTCACTTAGATCATGTCTCCAGGTGGGATGACAACAACCCACCCTCCACATTTTAGCTTGCAAAACACCCTATCTAGTGATTGAAAATCCATCTTAATTAGTTTTTAGAAATATTTCTTGAGAAGAGTGTTAGCAAGAACATTCAAGGAGGAGGTTATTCTAGGTGATAGTTTAGAGTAGACATGATTTTCAAATTTTTCTATGATCTTGTTCTTGGATCTTGGGATGTGACTAGGGAAGATAATAGGGATGATGGAGAGTAGAGAGGATATGTGGAGAAGTAAGGATTTTAGCCTCTAGCTTTGTGAGACTTTGTGGATGGTGGTGCCATTTTGAATCTTATGGATCATGTTGAGGATCAATTGGGAATCTACCTCTCTAAAAAGATTAGAGAATCCTTAAGTTTTGACTATAACAAGATATTCAATAAGTGAAGATAGTTCCATCACATTATGATTGGTGATGCCTTGAGAACTAGAGTAAATAAAGAGAGAAGAACCAAGATGATCTTGGAATACTCCTCCAAATCTAGATGGTTTAGGATTCCCTTTGGAGGCTTTGTTGAAGTTTAATTTAAGAAAACAAGTGGGATGTGGTGACCAGGAAGTGGGGATGGAAATTGGTTTAGGGTGTTGAGATTGCAACAAGATGATGGAGCTTAGTGAAAAGAGTCGCCTTCACTAAGTGGGCCCGCAGGCTATTTTTGGCGCAAGTCTATTTTTAGACATATGGATCATGTCTATGGATTGCAGTTTGCTATTTATGGATGATTGATCAAGTTGGAAAAATAGATGGACTTCTATTTTTGATGAAAGTGTGAGTGATCACAGTGTGAGTGATCAAGTCTATTTTTAGACTGGCTGTCAAAAATAGAAAGGTCAAATATTATTATCTCACAATAATATTTGGACTATAAACTTAATCTTATTCTCTTGGAGCACTTCAGTTCGAGCTACGGATGTGGCACATGCAATTGCATGAAGGAAATACGTGGTTCTTATGGGTTAGTTGAATATTTGCATGTATGACTTCAGTTAGAACTCAA
>APFE030720489.1:3028-30718 GCA_000404065.3 Pinus taeda
GTTAAGTGTGCCTATGCAAAGGAAAAAGGCCTAAAGTGTGCCATGACTACCGAGATAGGTCGAGAAAGCCTTTGGAATAGAAGAAAGTCATTTGTAGCGTATATGCCACAAAATGAGATAAGTGGGGAGATTTTTGAAGGCGTGCATTTTTTAGAAGAGTCCAAGTGTTCCTATTTTGAAGAGGTGGGTTGAGAGAAGAAAGTTATTTGAGAGGGAATATGTTGTTGAGAGTATAGGGGAGAATATGAGTGTATGTTGTTATGTATGAATAACTATTGTTGAGCATAACAGAGGGTCGAATTTTGAATGGACCAAAGGACTAGTTAAATGAAGGTAGATGTAAAAATAGGTAGAGAGAATGCCAATCATAGTGGGCAATAAGTTTTATTTAGAGTCTGGGTTGGAGCCTACATATAGGGAGTTGGCGCTTCCATCTTATTGGGTGTCTTAGAAGGCTCAGGGGTTGGTGCCTCCTGCAACTTGGTGCTTGCATAAATTCAAGGAGCTGCGAGTTGGTTCTTGCAAAAAATCCATGAATTTGGTGCTTCACATGGTGCTTTTGGTAAGCTGATCAAGTGTTTTCATAAGAAGGGAGTTGGTGATTCCTACTAGTGGGTGCTAGAAAACAATAAAAGGGAGTTGGTTCTTCCTATGAGTGGTGGCTCACAAGAATTGATGTAAAAGAGTAGGTTTTATTGTTACATTTGTGTGGATGTTGATGTATGGTTCTCCTTATTGAATGGAGAAAAGAGTGAGAAGAATAAAGAAGCCAAGGAAATCATAATGAAAGTGTTTTCTAAGCTAGATGTTGAGGAAGTAAGGAATTTTGAGACAACAAAGGAAATGCTAGACATATGGTGATGTCTATATGGAGAATATTGCAATGTGGCTCAAGAAAAGGTCAAAGAAACTTGCTACTCAAGTAGTGAACCAGATCATGTAGTTGTTGGTGATAAGAAGAAAGGGAACAAAACAAAGAAGCAAACTAAAAGGAAATATGCTCAAAAGATTGAAGATATTTATTCTTATAAGAAAATTGTTGATCTTCACTACAAGGATGGTGAATAATAAGACCTAAATGAGAGACCATGCAACTTATAAGGTGATTTATTTCTTTGTGATAAATCTAAAGAAATAGGTAATTCATTAGCTAGATGTTCATGGGAATCAATTGAAGATATAAATAGCCATGTATTTAGTCCTAGTAATGAAGATAAATCTACTATAGTAGAAATGGAAAAAGAGGGATCCTATGAAGAAGAAGAGGTATACCAAGTGTGTTCATCAATAGGAAAAAATAAGAGTACCCTTATTACTAATGAAGAAGGGAAACACATACAACCTATGGAATATTCCATGCATACTGAGAGGAATTTAGATCTTTGTGGTAACTCAGCTAGCACCTCTGATAGCGAAGAGAAGGATATGAATGAAAGGATCTACTTTAGAAAGAAGTTTATTTTCCCTCTAAAGTAGGTCAAGGACATCTCAAGAAAGAGGAGCAATTGACAAATTATGAGATTGAGAATGAAAAGTTCAACAAAACAATAGTTGTTCTAAATTCTCAACAATAAGAGGCTAGCAGATTGAATGGGAAGTTAACCATTCAGCTAGGTGAAAGAGAATCTCACTGTGAGAGGCTATAAAGTGAATTAGTCTCATTGAGACATGACCTAGAAAGGGAAAATAAAGATTTGTATCAATATTATAGGCTTGAGTAGAGAAAAAAGGAATTGAATGCAATGCTTGTTAAGTAGAGATCCCCTCTCATTAAGGCTAGTTTGGGTGTCAAAGAAAAAACCAATATCCAAGAATGCAAAGGCTGAAGGGTCAACCACCCATGTAAAGGAAGTTGGAGGTTCCAACAATAAAAAGGTAAAATGAGTTGTTGGAAAACAACAACAGTGAAGAAAGAATCAACAGTAAGAGAAGGAAAGGAATCAACATAAGAGAAATAAGAAGCAACAAGAAATATTGCAAGGTAGCAATACAAACTACCATGGAAGGAACATAAGGAACCAAAAGAAGTTATTTCCCCTCGAGGACAAATCCTTCAAAGAAAAGGTAACTTTTTCATCAAATCCTTTTCATGGTTATTGTTTTTTCAATAATTTTGGACATAAAGCCATAGATTATAGATTGCATGCAATAAAACAAGATATTTTTGGTACAAACAACCCAATAATGCAAAATGTGACCAAGAGAAAGCATGTTGGTGGCGATAGGAGTTTTGAACAAGAATTTTGTCAAGAATAGTAACTCATCTGCCCCATTATAATTTTATGTCAAATGTTATAATTGTGGTAATCTTGGGCACAAGAGAGAAATATGTAGATATGAGAAGAAAAGCCATGCTTCTCAATATATGGATGCAAATATTGTAACTTGGGTTGTGAAGACAAAAAGTAATAAAAAAGAAAAACAATATGATTTTGGCATCAGTTCTTTGTGTCAAAATAGAAAGCTCAAAAGAGGAGGAAGATATCAAAATAAAACTAGGAAGTGATAATATTACCCTTGTGGTGGACCCCTCTGTAAGGAAGAAAGGCATCAAGAATATTTGGGTGAAGAAAGAAGAGAAGAAGGAGAAGTGTCATCTAGCCATGTGCAATCAATAGAAATATCAAAGATGGGAAAAGAAGCAGCTTGAGGGTAATTCTTTTATTTGGACTTAATCAAATAATGTTTGGAAGAAGGAAGAGGACTTTTAAAACACATATATATAAACCCCACAACAACTGAGTAGAAATTGTGTCTTACCATAGGCACCGAGGGTCCCAAAAAAACCCCAGTCAAGAAGTCTCATAAGGTTATTAAGGAAAACCATTGCTTGATTTCATGCAATCACATCTCTAATCTTCATCGACTCAACATGGAAATCAATACTATATTAATTATGGGATTCAAAACCTTAGGAGAAAATGACAATAAGGAAAATTTGAAAGGAGAGATTAGAAATTGATACCTTTCTTGATCGGTGCCAATGGTACAAATGATGGAAAAAGAACATGAACTTCATTGGGTGCTAGTTTCAATTATTTGTTACATAAATCTTGATGTATTGGACTAAGCATTCTTCCTATAGCTCGACGAAAAATGAACATCTTACCTAGCCTATTCCTCTCAAATTATTACTCAACCCTAACCCCAATATTCTACATTGTTAGATCATACTTCTTAAAAATGTATGACCAAAATGAAACCATACCTCTGGCCAATCACATGTGTGAGGGGATGGGTTGGATGGAACGTGGCTCATTCCAGGGAATTCGATCCAATATTTGTAATTATTTAATTTTCAATGTTTATATTAATAAACTAAATATTGTATTTATGGTTCGATGACAGGGCTTGGTCAACACTTGCCTCCTACCTGAAAATAGTTGGATACTCTTAGGTACTAGCGCCTAATGGAAATAGAGAAGTTTAAACCATGATGACTCAAGGAAAGGAGGTTTTACTATTTTACTTTTTTCTTTTCTTGGTTACCCTTAGCAACAACACACCCTTACCAAGAGATCAACAACCGAGGCAGTTACATTTCTCAGTTTCTCCTTTAGACAGAGGAAATGGTCAGCCCGAGGGATTGTGTCGACTTAGAGCCCAAGCTCGAAGACATCCTATCTGTTTGGGTTCTGGAGCCAACTCAGTAAAACTTATAGAATGTAAAACTTCTAGCCAGATCCCCAACTCACAAAATGGGCATAAAGTTGTTGGATTTGAACTCTACATGTGGTTTAGGGTTTCTAGAAGAAGAAAAATCCTTCTCTACAAAGGCGGTTTATTAGAGTTCAAACATTTGTCCTCAAGAAGGTTAGGTGACTGCAGCAAAATTGGTGGATTAGGCTATAGAGATGTTAGTAGAGCTCTTGGTAAGTTCAAAAGGTCCCTTGGTGTTTCCAAATTCTGTCATTTATTCAGGAGGGTTAGAAGACATAGTAAAACGCAATGGCCTTAGGGGGATTTCTACTGAAAGACTTTGCTTAATTCATTATGGATCACAGAAGCTTGAATACAGAAACTCAAGTCTTGTTTGTTAAAGGATCCACTATCAAATTATCTAGGCATAGGCCAAAGGTTGAACTGAACCCTTGCATACAAATTAGCATTGATTCAGAGGGTGAACGAGACACTCAAACCCCTTCCACTACTCAATCAAGAAGATGCGAAATGAGAGGGTTTTATTCAAGAAAATCAGGATTTTGAGGAAGGAGCAGTACAAAAAAAAATTGTGGACATTGTGAGGGAATGAAATTTTGGTCCCTCAACAGATTTTTAGGGCTTCAAGAATGAAGGGGTCTTGGGGTTTGGCCCTTTAAGGGTGGGTGATCGGACATAGAATATTGGTACAGAAGCGGAGGGACGGTTTATAGACCTTGGGGAGTTTTTCTTTCAAAATGTGTTGGAGGAGCGGTTAGGGCCATTTCCTGAGGAAGAGAACCTTTCCTGAGAGGGGCATTCTAAATCATGATTAACCAAGAATGGCTATACTACTTGATTAAATAGAAAGAAAGGGAAGGTAATCAAGAAAAAAGCGGAATTCCCAAAATTGGTTCTCATGGTCCGCATACAGATTGATAAGGCTATGGAAGCTTCTGAACTAATTCTAGTTACAAGAGAAAAGGGAAGTCACTACTCAACAAATTATATATCAAAATGGATTGCTAAGGCATGGTGTGGGGCTCTGGATATTCAAGTAGAAATGATCACTTTGGAAGTGGGATGGTTCATGGTTAGATTCAACAAGGGTGAGACTTTGGAATGGGTGTTGGAGTGCAACTAGTGCTTTGGGATAGTGCCAATATTATTGAAGAAATTGACCCCCCTCTGATGCAGGAGCATCTAGACTTAGCCAACAAAATGTGATTATTTGTTCACATGTTGTGGCTAAATGAGTTAAATTTCACTGATCTGAGTGGTCAAAATTCAGTTTTAGTAGCGAGGGTTGGATCTCTCGAAAATGATCTTTATTTCATTATTGTAATAATTCGGAAATTGTATTATTTTAGACCAAGAGATAAGTTGTTAGCATAGGTGTGTAATAGAGCTTAAAAATAGAGATTTGATTGTTAGATTGATTAAAATAGAGATCGAGTTGTTAGTGCAATTAGAATAGGATTTGACTCATAAAAGAGAAGAAAATGTAATGGAAAGGGATTAGCCAAGATGATGGAGAATTGAGTGAGAGGCAAGAGTTTGAGTGATAGATAAGGTTTTGAGGTTGAGACAGAGGTCAAATAAATTGTTGTAATTGAGCCGAGAGGACCAAGACTCTGTAACTTCTATTATATTGAAGAAATTGATTCAATGTGCATCTGTGTGTTAATCCTGGTGAAGACTGTCGTTTACCTCTATGTACCTACATTTTGAAACTTAACCAGGTATTTTTTCTATTTTCACACTTTAATTGTAAATCTCAGTGTTTATGTGTTTTATTATTAATCATGATCATTTAGTGTTAATGGGTAATCTTGGAATTAAGCGCTAAAACACTTATTAAGCGCTCTGCGTTCTAAAACTTAACCAGGTATTTTTTCTATTTTCACACCTTAATTGTAAATCTCAGTGTTTATGTGTTTTATTATTAATCGGGGTCATTTACTGTTAATGGGTAATCTGGGAATTAAGCGCTAAAACATTTATTAAGTGATTTATTTAAGTTTGATTTAATGAACGTGGGTTGTATTGGAAAAGCGAGTTTTATCACTGATGGTGGTTATCAGGCGAAGGAAAAGTGGTAAGTGGTAATTTTGGGTGGTCACCCAATTCCATTAACCAACCAACACATAGCACTCGGGTGGAAAGATAAAACTGCTTTATCAGGAGGGTAATCCCTGTGCAAGTGGCTCACCCAATATCTCTATTAACCATTGGATCAAGTGTGCTTTCATCAACAGTGGAGGATCACTGGATTATTTTGTTGATCGAGGTGAGTGATGACCATTAGATCTGGAGAGAGGAGATCAACGGCGTAGAGTGATCACCGAATTGTTTTGTTGATCGGGGTGAGTGATGACCGTTAGATTTGGAGAGAGGAGATCAACAACGTAGAGTGAAGCGCTTATTTAGAAAGGGAAAGTCAATGTGGGAGTGACGTGTTTAGGGGAAAAGTGGGACCCTCAAGATAAAGTAAGCCATGTATAGAATTAACATGAATGCATCTGATTGGTTATAAAGTAACCAATAGTCTATTTTTAAGACTACCACCTTATTTTGATCAACCTCTTGCGTCATTTTGGTATCAGAGCACAGAGATTGAGTTTGACTGCAGTAAACATGCCATTGAGGAGGGGAGATGGCATAGGTTGAGGAAGACCTAAAGAAAATGCAGTTCTGCTAGAGGAGATCTGGAGTCTACGTACAAGGATGGACAATGTGGATATTGCTCAGAGGAGAACACCTGATGAAGGAGTTGCCAGTGCTACATAAGAATCTTCTGAGGAAGAAGAAGAGGAGGAAAATGAAACTACCAAAGGTGGAAATTCCTTTGTATGAAGGGAGTGTCAATGCAGAAGAGCTAATGGATTGGATCAGTTCATTAGACAAATATTTTGACAATAAGGAGGTTGATGACAAAAAGAAGGTGAAATTTGCAATTACCAGATTGAAGGGTCATGCAGCTATTTGGTGGGATGAATTACAAACATCCAAAACAAGAAAAATAAAGTCCAAGATCAAGCAATGGGACAAAATGGTGATTAAAATGAAAGCTAAATTTATGCCAAAAGATTATGAATTAAATCTTCTCAAACAGTTACAGAATTTAAGGTAAAAAGGAATATTTGTTAAAGAATATACAAAAGAGTTTTATAGATTGAGTAATAGATTAGGACATGCAGAGGATGACATAGAGAAGGCATCCAGATATATCAATGGCTTAATATATGACATACAAGATGAGATCAGCCTGTTGAGTCTGAAGATTATTGAAGATGCTTATCAAGCAGGTTTGAAGGCAGAAGAGAAGATGTTGAGGAAACAAAATCAGAGGAATAGAGGGAAAAGTTCAGTGAGAGGTAGAGGAACTACCAAACCAAGGTTTCAACAACGTCAGAATGAAGCAGGAAGTTCAAGTAGTATACAACCACAGAGGGGAGATTTTAATAGAGGAATATTTGCACCTAGTGGAAGAGGTCGAGGAAGAGATATTCAGTGTTACACATGTGGAGAATGGGGACATGGATCATGGGATTGTCCTCATAATAGAACAACAAGTCAGAAGAATGTGAATGTGGCTAAGGCAAAGGAAGAAATATATGAAATTACAGACAAGGAAAAATACCCTGAACTAGGAAAATCCTTGTTGTTGAAAGGGTATTGCTTAAGTCAGAGAAAAAGACTGGAGAACCAACTCAGAGGAAGAGTTTATTCAAAACTACATGCAAATCCAAAAGGTAAATGTTGTAAAGTGATAATTGACAATGGAAGCACTGATAACCTTGTTTCTACATAGATGGTGGACAAGCTAGGATTAGTGAAGATAATATACCCCACTCCTTACAAAGTTTCATGGTTGCAGAAAGGACATCAGATTATTGTGACAGAACAATGCAAGGTAGAGATACAAATTGGTACTTATAAAGATTTGATATTGTGTGATGAAATGCCAATGGATGTATGCCATGTATTGTTGGGAAGACCTTGGCAGTTTGATCGAAAAGTTGTTAATGATGGGAGGAAAAATACATATACCTTGGAGAAGGATGGAAATAAACACACACTGCTAGCATTGAAGGATGAAGCTAACAAAGGAGCACCTGGAAATAGTGTTATGCTGATGAGTGGAAATAAGTTGTTGTGAGAGGTTGGAAAAAGTGAAGAAATGCATTTTTCTATCATAGGGAAACCTAAGGTAATTTTGACTTCCACAAACTTAGATGATTTACCTGAAGAAATCAAAACTCTATTGAATGATTTTGTTGATATTATTGTGGATGAGTTTCCAAATGCATTGCCACCAATCAAGAGTATAAGTCATCATATTGATATAATACTAGGAGCAAGTTTGCGCAACAAAGAAGCATATAGATTAACTCCTTAAGAGAATGTAGAAGTTGGAAAAAAGTCCAAGAACTAATGGATAAGGGACTAATCAGAAAGAGTATTAGTCCATGTGTTGTACCAATAGTACTTAGTCCAAATAAAGGAGGTGAATGGCGTATGTGTACAGATTCCAGAGCCATAAACAATATCACTATCAGGTATAGGTTTCCTTTACCACGCATGGATGATTTGATGGATTGTTTGAGTGGGTCAAAGTATTTTACTAAAATAGATTTGAAGAGTGGATATCATCAAATAAGAATTAGAGAAGGAGATGAATGCAAGACTGCATTTAAAACAAATAGTGGGTTGTATGAGTGGTTAGTGATGCCTTTTGGACTCAATAATGCACCTAGCACATTCATGAGATTGATGAATGAAGTCTCGAAGGAATATGAAGGCAAGTTTGGTATTGTTTATCTTGATGATATTCTAGTTTTTAGTAGAAGTAAAGAAGAACATCTAGAGCATCTTCAATTGGTTTTAAGAACTCTGCAGAAAGAGAAACTACTAATAAATCTGAAGAAATGTAGTTTCATGAAGGAAGAATTAATTTATTTGGGATTTGTAGTTTCTAAAGAAGGGTTGAAAATGGATCTAGAGAAAGTCCAAGCAATTTGGAACTGGCCTATTCCAAGGAATATATTTGAGGTAAGAAATTTTCATGGTCTTGCAAGTTTTTATAGGAAAATTATCAGAGGTTTTAGTCAGATTTGTGCACCAATACCTGAAACAATCAAGGAGACTAATAAGCCATTCAAGTGGAAAGAAGCAACAGACATGGATTTTAAGTTGCTGAAGAGGAAAATCATAGAGACACCAATTTTAGCTTTACCTGATTTTGAAAAAGTATTTCAAGTTGAAACAGATGCTATTGGAGTTGCAACTGGAGCGGTTTTGAGTCAGGAATAGAGACCATAGCATACTTTAGTAAGAAATTAAATGAAGCTAAGTAGAAGTATTCTTCTTATGATAAAGAATTTTATGCTATTGTACAAGCCTTAAAAAAATGGAGACATTATTTGCTACCAAAGGAGTTTATATTGTATTCTAACAATTATGCATTACAGTTCATAAACAACCAGCCAAAATTGAACCAGAAACATGCCAAGTGGGTAGAGTTTTTGCAGAGCTTCACTTTTGTGATAAAACACACAAGTCGTAAGTTGAACAAAGTTTATGATGCTTTAAGCAGGGTAAATTTCATTATGCAAGAATTAAAAGTTGGTGTTGTAGGATTTGAAGAAATGGTTGAAATGTATGAAGATGGTGTAGATTTCAAAGATATTTATATAGTAGTACAAAATCCAATAGTTCATAACAGAAGTCTGTGGTTAGATTATCTTATCCAAGGAGGTTTATTGTTTAAAGGCAACAAGTTGTGCATTCCCAAATGTTCTATGATGAAAAACATAATAAGGGAGAAACACAGTGGAGGATTATCTGGACACTTTGGACAAGACAAAACCTTTGCTCAAGTAAATGATTTTTACTACTGGCCAAGCATGCATACTGGTGTTAAGAGATTTGTTGAGAAGTGCAGGACATGTTAACATGCTAAAGGGAGAGGCCAGAATATAGGATTGTACCATCCATTGTCAATACCAAACCGACAATAGGATGCAGTTAGCATGGATTTGGTTTTGAGGTTACCTAAAACTCAAAGGGGGAATGGTTCCATTTATGTTGTGGTAGATAGATTTTCCAAGATGGCACATTTCGTTGCATGTAAGAGGACTAGTGATGCAACACATATTGCTAATCTATTTTTTTTCAGAAATCGTAAGATTAGATCGATTGCATGTAAGTATTATGTCTAATAGAGATACAAAGTTTGTAGGTCATTTTTTAGAACTCTTTGGAAGAAAATAGGTGCTAACCTCAGTTTGAGTTCAGCATACCATCCTCAAACAGATGGACAGACCGAAGTGGTAAAAAGAAGCTCTAGAAACATATTGGGAAGTTTAGTGTATCAAAATCCTAAGTAGTGGGATTTAGCACTAGCTCATGTTGAATTTGCTTATAATGACACTCCAAACCGAAGTACTAGAATGATTCCATTTTAGATTATTTTTGGGACGAATCCAAGAGGTGCGTATGAGCTTAGAGATTTGGGTAAACAGGAGACAAGAAGTGAAAAAGCTGAAGAGTTTGCAGAGTAGATGTAGAGACTACAAGAAGACATCAAATGCATATTGCAAGAAATCAATGGCAAATACAAACAGAGAGTAGATTTGAAAAGAAGAGAGAAAGAATTCCAAGTGGGAGATTTATTGATGGTGTATTTGAGAAAAGAAAGATTTCCTAATAAGACTTACAATAAACTAAAAATGAAAAAGATAGGACCATGTAGATTTGTAAGAAAATTGTCAACTAATGCTTATGAAATTAAATTTCCATAAGGAATTGGAATATCACCTATCTTCAATGTTTCATATTTGTATCCATACAAAGAGACATGGATAGAGCTACAGGAGGAAAATATAGAAGATGAAGTTCAAACTTTGAACTGGGAAGAACAAATGCCAAAGAGAGTTAAGAAAGAGGTGGAAGCTGTTTTGGAGAAAAGAGTATCCAAAAGAACCAGAGGACAAGTTTATTTTCAATATCTAGTAAAATGGAAAGGATAGCCAGTGGAGGAATGTTAGTTGGTTGACAACAGCAGAGTTGTAGATGTATGGAGTAAACCTTGAAAGTCTGAGGGATGATTCTTTTCTTCCCCAGGAGTCTAATGCAGGAGCATCTAGACTTAGCTAGCAATGTGATTGTTTGTTCACATGTTGTGTCTAAATGAGTTAAATTTCACTGACCTGAGTGGTCAAAATTCAGTTTTGGTAGAGAGGGTTGGATCTCTCGAAAATGATCTTTACTTCATTATTGTAATAATTAGAAAATTGTATTATTTTAGACCAAGGGATAAGCTGTTAGCATAGGAGTGTGATAGAGCTTAAAAATAGATATTTGATTGTTAGATTGATTAAAATAGAGATTGAGTTGTTCATGCAGTTAGAATAAGATTTGACTCATAAAAGAGAAGAAAAATTAATGGAAAGGGATTAGCTGAGATGTTGGAGAATTGAGTGAGAGGCGAGAGTTTGAGTGATAGATAGGGTTTTGAGGTTGAGAGAGAGTTCAAATAAATGTTGTAATTGAGCCGAGAGGGCCAAGACTCTGTAACTTCTATTATATTGAAGAAATTGATTTAGTGTGCATTTGTGTGTTAATCCTGGTGAAGACTCTCGTTTACCTCTGTGTATCTACATTCTAAAACTTAACCGGGTGTTTTCTCTATTTTCACACTTTAATTGTAAATCTCAGTGTTTAGTTGTTTTATCATTAATTGTGGTCATTTAGTGTTAATGGGTAATCTTGGAATTAAGCGCTAAAACATTTATTAAGCGCTTTATTTAAGTTTGATTTAATGCACATGGGTTGTATTGGAAAAGCGGGTTTTATTAATGATGGTGGTTATCCGGCGAAGGAAAAGTGGTAAGTGGTAACTCGGGGTGGTCACCCAATTACATAACGAACCAACACATAGCACTCGGGTGGAGAGAGAAAACTACTTTATCAGGTGGGTAATCCCCGTGCAAGTGGCTCACCCAATATCGCTATTAACCTTTGGATCAAGTGTGTTTTCATCAACGGTGGACGATCACCGGATTGTTTTGTTGATCGAGGTGAGTGATGACCATTAGATCTGGAGAGAGGAGATCAATGGCATAGAGTGAAGTGCATGTTTAAAAAAGGAAAGTCAATGTGGGACCGATGTGTTTAGGGGAAAAGTGGGACCCTCAGGATAAAGTAAGCCATGTACAGAATCCGCTTGAACTCATCTAATTGGTTATAAAGTAACCAATAGTCTATTTTTAAGACTACCACTTTATTTTGATCAATCTCGTGTGTCACCCTCTTTGATGCATAGAGAGAAAAATGAGAAGAGATACCTATCTCCATTTAGATTCTAGCTTTTCCTCTATAGCTCTAGACAAAGGATGTATTCAAAGCCATAGGCAACAAATTGGGATTTTTCCTTGAAGATGACACGTCACTTTTGGAGACAAAGAATAGGAATGTGGCCTGAATCCTAATAATGTTGGATCCAAGGGAAGGTCTGGCCGAAAAAAATCAGCTTCATCTTTAGGTCTATACTTACTCCCAGATTATTGGATACGAGAAGTTTCCCTTCCAATGCCATCGATGCCATAAACATTGGAATCTAGCACATGATTGTCCCTTGGGATTCAGAAGGAGAAGAAGGTAAAGGGGTGAACCAGGGTCAGAAGTTCAGGCACATGCCAATGAGGAGGCCATTGTACAGACAATGGAGATTTGGGATCAGTGGTATGGGGTTCTGGTGTTGATGGAGGTCAAATAAGAACAGAATATGAGGCCTGGGATCAAAATGTTTCTAGAGCTTGATCAACACTAGGAGGGTTAGGATGAGCATGAATTCATCAGTTGAGCACCCCAATCGTCAGGTATTTTTTCTCATCCCCTATGATCTTTATTTGTTTCTTCGTAATCATTAATAAATGTTCTCGCTAGGCCTAGTCCCTCTAGTCCTTTCCTGTCTGAAGCTCCTCATAGTGGTAGTGTGTCTTACACTCTAGACAATATCATCACATATATCCTAACAATTAATTTATCTATGTCCTCCCCTTCTGGCCCTGAGTGTTCTTCCCTCCCTTCATATCCCTGAGAGAAACCTCACTATAACCTATGCCCTCGGGACAAGACGGACCTCCCTTTAGAGTTTGTAGGAGGTTTGGGGGCTTTCTGAGAGTCCTCAATGCCAAGTAAGACTCAAGGTAGGAAGAAAAACTTATCTAAAGCTCGGTTAAAAGAAAAACTGGATATTTTTTATGGAAATAAATTATCCCTCAAAGGGGTGCTTAGAGCAGCGTAGCCCCTATGGTGGTTACCAAATGATTATTCGACCTTCAATTCTAGAGGGTTTTCTAGCACCCGAAAGAAGTTATCTTTAAAAGTTTTATTCAAAAATTATTATCCTAGCATTATTATGCTTCACGAAACCATTGGGAATGGTGAGATTGTGTTGAATTCTCTTTGTAAATTATTTTCAGGTTGGTCTTTTGTGGCTAGTGACGCAAAAGGAAGATTCGGGGGCCTGGCTCTAGGTTTCAGCGAAAGTAGTATTGAGTTGTTAGATTCCTAAGGATCGGAATTAGTTTTGGGGGTTGAGGTTTATTCTTCAGAATTATTCTTGGATTTCTCCCTCGTCAACATTTCCAGGTTGTGTTAGGGTAGGGCCTATTTTTGGAACAACCTGTTCTCTAAACCTTTCATGAAAACACCCAATTCTGTTGTGGGGGGGATTTTAACTTTTTGTTGGGAATGTATGAGACTTGGGGTCCTTTCGCCTAAGTCAATCCCCTGACTGATTTCTTTTTGAACAAACTCCATATGGGAAATCTTATTGATGTAAAGTTGATAAAATCCAGACCTGCTTGGAGAAACAGACGTGTGTGTGAAGCTAGCATGGCTAAGAGATTGGATTGTTTCCTATTGAAGGAGGACCTTGTTAATCAAATACCCTTTTTAGGCAGTGGTTTGGATTAGGAGGGGATTCATACCACTTTTCCATCATCTTGGAGCTGAAAGGGACTAGTAGGAAGCTTGGCTCACCCTTTAATTTTAACCTTGCTTGGCTCGAAGATTTTGTTACAATAGTTTAGTAAAAGGCACCACGAGGCCTCTGGACCATAATCAAGATTCCACTTTAGCTCATATTTTTATGGAAAAACTTAAAAGAATGAAATAGAAAACAATTAACTGGGATAAAGAAAACAATATTAAGAATGAAGTTGATTTAAAACATATTGATGAAGCACTTGAATCCATGGAAAGTCTGAAGGCGGGTGGATATGAGACGAAGGAGAAAAAGAAGAGGATTAAATAGTTGGAATCTATAAGAAGAAAGATACTTAACAGTATCTAAGAACAATGGAGGCTGAAAAGAAGAGTGATTTGGCTAGCTTCTAGGGATGAGAACTCAAAAAAAAATTTCAAAATTATGCAAAGGTCAAGAAAAATATAAGCACTATCTAGGAAATGAATCAAGAAGATGGGGGAATAACAAAATATATTGATGAGTTGGTGACTCTAGGAAGAACTCACTTCAAAGACTTGTTTAGAGGCTGGGAAGAAGCTTCAATTGCAGAAGTTATTTTGGTGGCTTAGCTTTTCCCTAGACACGTGGAGGAGGAAGACAATGATTTTTTTATGGCTCCTACATCAAAAGCTGAAGTCGAAGGACAAGAGTCCATGGCCAGATGCCTGGACAGTTGAATTCTTCTGACACTTCCTTAAGGGAAGAGCTTACTAGGGTGATGGAGGAATATAGGCTCAAAGGCTACGCCTATGAACCCTTCAACTCTACCTTTCTAGCTCTAATCCCTAAAACTGATGACCCCTAAAATTTCTAAGATTTCAGGCCTATCTCTCTGTGTAACTATATCTATAAAATTATTTCCAAAATCATTGCTATTCATCTTAAACTAATTCTCTCTAGAAATATTTCTAAGGAAAATTTTGGTTTTCTTTATGGAAGACAGATCCATGAAGCCATAGGGGTAGCTCAGGAATCCGTGCATAATATAAAAAGGAGCAAAAGAAAAGGTCTAATAGTTAAAATTGATCTCTCAAAGGCCTATGCCAGAATTAACTAGTTATATTTGTGCCTTTTGTTGACACATTTGGGCTTGGTATTGGCTTCATCAATTAGGTCATGGGATGCATATATAATGTGATATCTTCTATTCTTCTCAATGTTGCAGAATCCACTTTTTTCCACAATAAAAGAGGGCTTAGACAAGGGTGCCCTCTGTCCCCGCAACTCTTTCTACTTGGGACATAAGGGTTAAGCTAATTAATTATTGCTCCTAAACAAAGAGGATATTTAAAAGGAATCGACGTAGTGATAAATTTTTGTATCGCCCACCTCTTATCTTTTGATGACATCCTTCTATTCAGTAACAAAACTAGGGGTGATATATAACAGTTCAAACTTTCTCTTGATTTATTTTTGAAAGCTACCAAGATGTGTATTAATGCTCATAAATCCTCAATAGTTCATGAAGTTTTTTCGGTGGTTGATATCAACAGGATACTCTTGATCCTCGTCTTTGAATCAAAACCTGTGATGGATAGTTTCAAATATTTGGGGTTCCATCTCAAGTCAGATACCTAGAGGAAACATGACTGGAAATGGTGGTTGGAGAAAATTGAAAAACGTATTAAACATTGAAGTTTCAAGTGGCTTTCGAGAGTTGGTAGACTCGTATTTATCAAATCAGTTCTAATTTTTATTCCATTCTATTAGATATCTCTCACCTGGGTTCCAAAAGGCATTCTTTCCCATATTAGGAAATTGTGTGGTCGCTTTTTATGGGTTGGCTCAAAGGAGGATGTAGTATTTCCATGGGTATCCTAGGACAAAATCGCTCGCCCTAAAGTTTGGGGAGGTTTGGGAATAAAGCATCTTCCATATTTTGCAACATTTCCAGAAGAAAAATCTAGGTGTGATTATTATCAATGGATAATATGTGGATTATAGTGGTGAAAAGGCGGTCCCTATTGATGAATGGATAAGTAGGATAGATAAGAAAACCTTAAGCACATCAGTAATCTAGAAGTCTACCACAAAATCTTTCGGTATTATTGAAGATGGACTTTTTTGGCATGTTGGGAACAAAGAAAATATTAGAGCAGGAAAATTTCCATGGGTGGGATGCAGTGATGGATATGTCCTTCCTAACGAGATAACAAATTTTCTCAACAGGAACTGTATCATTTTCCTTAATCATGTTTTGAAAGTTGAACTATCAATGAATTGGAATCAGCAATGGAAAACTATTGAGGATATCCATTTAGAGCCCTAACAGGGAGAAAAACTATATCAGAGAATTTCAACACACAAATGTCAGGATAAGGGATCACCTAGATGTGCTTCATTGGGTACATGCTCCTATAGGTCAATACTCCCCAAAGTATGGATATAATTATCAAATGGTTGGAGAGCTTCGGGGGTGCAGTGTTGATGGTGCAAATCGTTCTAGAAATTAAGATTCCTAGTGAAGTCAAGGTTGTTCTTCTGGTACATCCTTAAGAACAAAGTGCCCACATGGGACAACCTACAAAAAAGAAACAAGCATGGGCCTATTTGGTGCATATTATGCAAAAATTCAGAAGAACTAGTTAGCCATTTGTTCTTCGGTTGTCCATTCATCATCAAAATCTGGGAGACCACGTTGAGTTTACTAGAGATTAGAATAATTTGTAATGGGGAAAGCATTTTGGAAGCCTAGAAAAACATTCCTCCAATCATCATGACTGGAAAGGAACAAAGGAATTTTTCAGGATATCTCATCATCACACTCTCCTATTGTGGCAGAGTATGCCTTTATTTTTTTCTTTAATACCCATATCTTCTCCAAATTGGAATCCTAGGATCATTAAAGAAGAACATATCAGACCACATATCCCATGAGCATGTTTTGATGGTGCCTCTGATACACAGAACAAATGTGGGGTAGGGCTGGTTATACAAATAAATGGACCCAAAATTTTCAAACCTTCACTTGCCATTGGCTTAGGAACAAACAATTTTCTAGAACTCCAATCTTTGAAATACTTATTGTGCTGGCTTCAACAATTGGGGAATGAATCAGTTCAAATTTTTTGTGACTCTTTAAATGTTAGAAACTAGTTTAATGAAGTGCAAAGTTGTCAAAATCACATTTTGATTCCACTCATAGAAGAAAATTTTCAACTAAAAATGGGTTTTGATTCTATATTTGTTTGCAACATATACATGGAGTGGAACGCGGAAATAGACCTCCTTTTTAAGAAGTGTTTGCAATAGGTTTTGGGCAGCTAGCGCATAACAAAAATAGAGGATGAGAGATTTGTGTGTTGGATCAATAGCCCTACAACAGATAATATATGCATATCTCTTTCTTCTGACAATTACTTTTACACTATATTTTTTTGATGTTTTTATCAGATCGGCTGGTTTTTTTACAGTTTTGACACCACAAATAATTCTCTTACGTATGGTTTTATAGGCTACAAATGTTTTTAAACAATGAGTTTTTTGTAAGGGTTTTTTTATCCAATAATGGGGAGGCCCAAATATGGACTTATGATTATTTTGCATGTGGATTTGTGTAGCACTTATGTTTATTTGTTTCTACTCGGTATTGTTGTGTTTATTTCTACTTCATTTTGGATTCACAATTTACAAGAATTCTTAATTGCATCTACAGGTGTAACTTTTTATTAACTTAATAAAAAGTTTGATTTTTCCTCGAATATATATATATATATATATATATATATATATATATATATTATATATATATATATATATATATATTCAAAATTATACTTCTAGTTATCAAACTATCAAATATCCACATACCTACCTATTGAAACAATATTTACATTTATTTGCAACTTGAACAACATCAACAATATATATATTTGTATGAACCATTACATTTCCCTTAAAATTAAATTATACTCTAAATTATATCATTCCTACCTTACATAACTTTAAAAATAATCTCTTAAAATTATCTTGAGCTTATGCTATTTTGGCCCAAAAACACATTCATGGTTTATTAATTTCCTACTTTAACAATTAGACTAGTTATAACATGAGAGCCACTGCCGTGGCAGTAGTCCCTGCCGGGGTCTGCGACAACAACAATACAAACGCACCTAACATACTAACATACATTATAAGATCTTAATTACACTTAACACCAATTTACGCAGCAATTATACTTCAATAACAACCTGAACTTACCAAAACAGAATTAGTAGTTGGGAAAGGAGACTAAAATAAGTCGGTTAAGCAGTTGTTCACATTCAGAAATATGTCACGATTGAAAATGTCATAACCACGAATTCGTTTCGTGCGGTTCTTGTCCACTTGTCTGATAAGTTGCAACATTATGATGATGACGTTCAAAAGGGGCCAAATTGAAGAGGAAATCATTCATATTTTTGAAGTGGCCAAATTCAAGAGGAATACTTTAGTAAAACCTTCATCTATTTATGTCAGTGCCATACCCAGTGCTACACAAAGATCCTACACAAAGATCCTGCACTTGTGGAAATCTCAGCACCTGCACCATTTGTAGAGCAATATGGAGGGCCAGCTAATAGCATAACAGCAAATGACAGAAGACGCAAGAGTGCGATGGTAGCTCTCCAAATCTTGTAGAACAGCATGAGGTAAACAATCACGCTATGGAAAAGCAGAATTTGTTTATATAAATTATCATCTAATAGTAATTTAAGACAGTTCTAGAAGCTGAAGTGTTTTGCCTCCCCTAAGGTTTGATAATTCACTGTTAGGGTTGATAATTCACTGTTTCCATTATACCAAGGTTGTTAACTCTATTCGGAACTGTAGTTATACATCTCTATTCTGTCAATAATGAATTTTTATTTCAAACACCGCCAAATTTGTTTTACTCATGCATTCTTCATGTTGGAGAATGTAAAGATTATTTTAACTTTTAATCTTATGCCACCCTCTAAACGAGAGTGTGAAAGGAGAGAGATTGTTGCTAAGGAATTCATTGCTACATCTATGCCACTACCTTTGTCCTACTACAGAGCTGTGAAAGGAGAGAGACTGTTGCTGAGGAATTCGTTGCTGCATCTATGCCACTACCTTTGTCCTACTACAGAGCTGTGAAAGAAGAGAGACTGTTGCTCAAGAATTCGTTGCTGCATCTATGCCACTATCTTTGTCCTACTACAAAGCTCTCAATACATAAATGTTATCAGTTCTATGTAGCAGAGCCACTAAGGATGAGTTTTACATACCTCTTCCTGTTTATGTTGCTGGTACTGCTTTAATTCTGTCTAATGTAGCCACAAACGTATGTACCTCTTTCTTTCTGTCTTTCATAATTATAAATCTTCTTATAGTCTATGTAGCCAAACATAAAAAAGAGTTCCAATGCTAATTTCATCTCGGTGGGGAGCATTTCCAATAAGAGAACAATATCCCAGCAAGTATAGTGGGAGAATGTTTCCCGACTTCTCATTCAGAAAAGAGAGTTTCAATGCTAATTTCATCTTAGCCGGGAGCATTTCGAATAAGAGAACAATATCCCAGCAAATATACAGGTGGGAGAATGTTGCCCGGCTTCTCATTCAGATGTGAATGTCCCATTCAGATGTAAACGAGAGCACTTCTACTAAGGTATGCTTACTCTAGGTATGCATTTTTGCCTCTTCAGACCAAATGTTCATTCAATTGTCAACCTAAACGTGAAGATGCCAGCTTGAAGAACCTTGAAGAAGATACTGCAGAAACCAATAATGAATATAAAACCAACTATCATAAACTCATAACCTGTACAACATAGAAGAATAATGATACAATGAAATGGTTGCGGAAACAGATACTGTAGAAACCAATAATGAATATAAAACCAACTATCATAAACTCATAACCTGTACAACATAGAAGAATAATGATACAATGAAATGGTTGTGGAAACCATCGACTGAAAACAGTGGAACCCTTAACTCGGAAACCCTTAACTGTAAAACCCTTTCAACCGTGAAGCAACGCTGGTTGTCAGCAAAACCCCTTTATTTAGAGGAAAATATAACCATATAAGACAAAGAACAGTCGATTTTAAATAAAAACGCAGAATCAACAATACCAGTTGATAAATGAATATACATCAAAGAAAAAATCTTTCCATATCTTTGTATTGCACAGTAAGAAAAAAAATGGATATAGCTTTGCCAAGCGTCCGTATGGCTTAACAACCCACTCAGGGTGAAACATTTTGAATATTCATAGATAGCCGAATCAAAACACCAATTCCTCATTAAAATTATAGCTAGAATCCTAAGTTCAACCTAGGGTCGAAACCGTTAACAACAAGAGCACTATAACATATAGTCCCTGAAGGAGGAGGATGTTAATGACCGAGACATTTATCCATAACTTAAGCAGAATCAGAACCTGGTAATGCTGGACCATTGGCGCAAGAAGGGATGAAAACCCATTCTGTAATCTTGAACAAAGATGAAGGAAAGAAATGAAAACATCGGCTGGGTTGGGAATAAAAACCCTCATGAAACCAAGATTATTCGAAGGGTAAAAAGCATTGGGGATTCGACATACTAGAACATAAATTAACATTATAATTGAAGTTTCTCAAGCTAAATGTTAAACTACACTCATATAATTACCTGTAAGCTGCCGAAATTGATTGTTGAGAACCCTAGTACTCTCCTCCAGCTGAAATTGGTAGATTCCCTGAAGTAGCAGTAGCCTTAAACGTAAACAGGAGCAGACTGGGGTTATAGAACAAATCCAGAAGCAACTCAAACGCCCAAATCACATTTGGAGTCGTAACTGTGTAATAAGCTGAAGAACCGAAAACGAGAATCAGTCAAACCCCATGATGCAAAAGATTTCCAGCTTAAAACAACTCGCACTAGTTAAAAGCATTAGCCAAAATTTAGAGCACAGAGGTTAACCTGAGATGGGTTTGCTTAGCGAAGGAGTCAAGCTCCAGCGAATACAAAGGGTGCTGTAACAAAATCCGAGAAGCTCGAATGTGGAAGGGCGGTATGAGATTAGCACCAAACCCTCTTTTCTCTCTACACCGTTCAGATATGACACAAACCTCAAGCAGGGATCCACCTGGTGGACAAAAACAGTCCCGTCGTTTTAATTATGTAACCATTACCATATGAACCTTCATAATCCCAAAGGTACGCAAAAGGTTATGACACTCGAATGATACGTATAATCACTTGTTTATTATTTTGCCATGCCCTTTTGCCTCTTGAGACCAAATGTTCATTTAACTGTCAACCTAAACATGAAGATGGCAGCTTGAAGAACCTTGAAGAAGAATGCTAGAGCATTGGAGCTATGAAAGCTGAGAAAGATACAACTAGCGAGGGGGTTAATAACTAAGAACCTACTGTGGAGAAGAATGTCGAGCCACGGCAAAGCATGCTAGCTATGAATTCTATGATACAACTAGCGAGGGGGTTAATAACTAAGAACCTACTATGGAGAAGAATGTCGAGCCACGGCAAAGCAAGCTAGCTATGAATTCTGAGAAGGCTACAACCCGCTACGGCAGAGGGTTACTTCTGGACTCAAGCAAATAATTAGAAGAGCTTTTCCCTAAGGTAATGGAGCCGAGGAGGAGAGATCTGTATTTTAAAAGAGGCACGGGCTCAGCGAAAGCAGGTGCATGCATGTTGCCACGAAGCGATGGGTTGTTAGCTTGCCACCACGAAGCGATGTGCTGTCAACTAACCAAATTTTGGATAACAAATACTTTTCATATCTGAAAACTCGTTAAAATGTTCAGGTCGGCAATATGACCAAACTTTGGATAACAGAAACTTTCCATATCTGAAAACTTTGGATATCTTACTTTTACCCAAACATGAATGTCTTGAAAACTGCGAAGCCGCAATAAGACCCTCAACTTTGTTGTCCAATCAGAAATTACATAATAAATTTTATATTATTTTCTAATATTAAAACTTTGGTTAAAGTTGTGATGCACATAAATATTTTTGGTCAAACAAAAGATTAATACGCCGCCAACACTCTATCGATCGCTGTTAGTCCCAGGCAGGGACTAATAACATTCCCATGTATCTCTTTATTAATTTACTTGAAAGAACGACAATGACATTTTTTCTCTTTTGTTATAAGAACACTACACTGAAATCTTAATCTAAGTTTATAATTGGAAATATGGAAAACTATTCTATTTATATATAAAATTATACTCATCTATCTTAAAATATTATTAAAGTAATGAATTCTTTTTATTTTCATTTTACATAGTTATATGATATTTATAAGATCCAATTAAGTAAGCAAAAATACTTAAAATACAAATTATTAAAAAAACAAAGACGACATGAGTTTTAATGATTTTGATTAATTCGTATAATTCTCTCTTAATGAGAAGGAATGAGGAATAAGCTTTAATGGCTTTTACGGATGTTGAGTTATTTATACTTTATTCTTTATATAAATATATATTTAAATTGTAATAAATTATTTTAAATTAATATTATAATTTTATAAAAAATTAAAAAAAACTATATTTTTGAGTTATAATAATTAAAGTTATATAAAATTAAATAAAATAAATAAATTATAATAATTGACGCAAGAAAATATTTGACAATATTGAAAAATTATTCCATATGGTGTAACTCATAACTTTATTAAAGTAATACAATATGAAAAAGCTATTCCATATGGTGTATCTTATAACTTTATTAAAGTAATAAAGGTATTTGACTTTCATTACACATAGTTTCATAATAAATGTTAAGATAAAATTCATTCAATTGAAAAAGAACCATTATGTAATAATACTATGGTGTAATCTTACCAATTTATAAGGAATAAAAATAAAAAAATAAGTCAATAATTGAAAAAAACACATTCTAAATTATAACAATCAGCTGTTATTGTAAAGTAATACTTTGACGTTATATAAAACTATTATAATTATATATGAAGTTATAGTTATTTATCCATTAACTTTAGAAAATAATAAAAACATTTCACCAACATAAATATATAATAAATATAAATAAAAAATTATTTTAACCAAGAAATCGTTATTATTTAATAATACAATACTATTTTTTAATTAAATATATATATATATATATATATATATATATATATATATTAATATAATATAATATTAATATTATATTAATATTAGTTACAATTATATACAATTTATTGGAAGAATTAATTCCCTTAACGTCACTTACAAAAATCAATCCTCAACGATATCTAACTTAGAAAGAAAAGTCAAATATTCGACCTCGTTGAAACTTTGAAAAACCAAAATTATTTAAAAAAACGAGATGACCCCAATGAGGCTCCTTTGGTTAAGATTGAAACATGCCACCTCCAGCACCCTAAATATACCCCATAATTTTACAAGTCAAGATTGAAACATGTCACCTCCCGCACTCTAAATATACCCCCACAATTTTATAGGGGAATCTTTTATTAACAATATTAATAGTAATAGTATTATTTAATTAACAATATTTATATTAATATTTAGTTGAAATATTATTTTATATATATATATATATATATATATATATATATATAATATATATAATAAAAATTATAATTATAAATAATATTTAATTTAATATTATTTAAATAATTAACAATATTTAGTTTACAATATTAATAATATTAATCGTTAGTATCCATTTTTTTTATTATGGTCAATCATGCTCAGTTTTAGTGAATTATGCTCAATCATATTTTATAAAATCAAACATGGTCATCTATGGTCAGCTATGGTCGAACATCACATTGCTGCAAATATTGTGTTGATATGAAAATCAACCATGGTTAAGCATGGTCAATCATGGTCCAACTTTGAATTTTGACAAGGATTGTCTCAATATGTAAATCAACCATAGTCAACCATGCTTATTTTAGTGTTCATAATATTTATCTTAGCGTTTAGATACCTTGGGTTTATAATATTAGTCTGTTTGGTTTAATATTATTCCTTTGGGTTCATAACCCCCTCGGGTTTTAATATTAATCTCTTGGGTTTATTATTCCCTTAGTTTTATAATATCAATCCCTAAGGTTTATTATTCCTTTGGATTCATAATATCAATCATCGTCAACCATGGTCAATCATAGCTAGCCATGGTCAACCATTATCTAATATTGCATTGTAACAATGATTGTCTCAATATGAAAATCAACCATGGTCAATCATGGTCCAATTATTGATTAATGGTCTTATTATATGATTTGGTAATAGACTAGATAACTCCATAAATAAACAAGGATGACTGCATCATAGCAATTCTTTGCCTTGAGTGGGGTTGACTAGGTGAAGTATGTGCGTCCTGGAAACCTAACACCACTAAAAGCACCAGTAGCACTATAAGTCGAAGGTTTGATTTCCCTTATTCTATCATAAGATCTATAAATAATACAGAATTACTTTTCCGCTTAGATTGTTGCCCCACCTAACAATGATGAATCCTCGTGCTTCCTCGTTGTTTATGGGCATAACATGTACTACAACCTAGTTACTCAAAGAGCTCACATAGAATAGTAGTCATTGCCATGGCCCCATGAACCAGATCTACTACAAACTAGTGTTCATATATTATGTCACCGTGGAGACGTTGAACCTAAACTTGCATATCTGTGTTTTCACTATTTGATGAAGAATATGCAAGTCTCTTCAACCAACACAAGCAATATGACAGATTGAACTCATGTGGAGAAGTTGGTTGAACCAAACTAGTTAGAGTCAGTACCATATTAGTTCGGACTAGTTGATGGTGGATATCCACTAGTAAGGCTAGCAGGTGAATGTTGGAGACTTCGGCTAAGAGACTCCACTTAATCTACTTGAGATGGTCCATTCTACGTTCCCACTTGTATTAGCATATATGCGTGTATGTGTGCATGTAAAAGTGTAAATATCTACTTAGTCATTGGCATGAACCAGAACTACTACAATTATACTAGTTTTACTCTCATGAGCGCATGAGAAATGAACTGGGTTGTTATGGGGCCTATTTGACCTGAGAGACTCTGGAGGCTTGCTCCTCTTCCTAGACCTACCTGGAGTTGACGCCATACAACATGGCATCAATATATGATATTTCCATATCTGCTTGGACCTAGGACTATGGAGAGGCTCCTCAAAGTAGTCATCGCATCTATAAACCGAGCCTACCACTATAACCTCCTACTACTATATAATATTGGCATATCTAAGTGGTCATGTTCATCTACGATCTCATCATGGGAAATTCTAAGCATAGATACACAATATCGACATATCTATGTGTTCATACATTTATAGATTCATCTGAGTGCTTGCATGCAAGCCATGTGTCTGTGCATATAAATAATTATCTCTCGAATGGTCGCATATAGTACATCCCCTCCCTAGTACAAAAAAATGTTTACATTCTCCTTTGTCTAGTTTCATGCGTATTTTTTTCCTGCGTTTTCTACCTTAACCTCTTTCTTGCTTTCTATAATAGAGAGTTTCCAAGTTAAGGTTCCTAGTATCTGTAACACCATCCTCCCACATCTACCCAAGTAACCGGCCAACCTAGGTAAACATGTGACAAGAGGCTAGTATCATTGGATTCAACCTCATAGGTGACCTTAATTAAATGGAATCGATGGAAACAAATCATGCATTCCTTCCACATCAGCTATATGACTCCTAAGAACCATATGAACATTTTTGGTAACCAACGCCTGTGTCCCGCTGAGGTTTTAGACCACTCAACCCCAGAGACAGTCCCATGATATGGACCTGATAGCGTCCAAGAGGCTCTAGATCCTCTCATAAAAAGGCATGCCAGTGTCCAGGGACTGTTTTTCTCAATGTTGTGCCAACGTCCCTAGGATTTGAGCCACCTTTTCAGGCCCAGAGCCCAAGTCACTGCCCATAATTGGATGACACCTTCAAAAAAAAAAGAGAACAAGGAAATAATGATGCAAATTCAAATACTTTAATAAGCCCTTAACTAGACCCCTACTAACCATGACAGGAATTTCGTCAAAGATATCGCAAATATGTAATCTACATATGTAAATAATAGATCTAAGCATAGGGGTCTCATACCTATCTAAGAATCACTAAGAAGCATTGTTCCCTTATATCATTTGCTGCATTATGATCTATTAGGTCATAGATACATTATTTCATTCATTCACGAGTAAAAACATGATGAGAGGCATGCATAGCCACTGTCATAAGACATATACATAACCAACATAATAGCAACATAAATACCAAAGAAATCATAGCCATATGATCCACATAATAAAACCAATATAATACTCATAAAAACACAACAAGAAATAACCTCATATTGATGATGCAAAATCCAAACTTGAGATGGGACTAACACATTCCACCTGGCCATAGAATGGTTGAGCCAAATATCTCTCCAGCCATTCACCCCATGCCATATTCCAAGCATGAATGTGGGACTGAAACCAAAAGAACCAACCACATCTCAAGGCTAAACCATCCCACCCTCATCAATAGAAGTTAGGCTTTACCGTAATCCATCCCATATCGCTAGGCCAACACAAATAACATGTAATAATTGGCTTTACCATGATCTCCAACAAATCAATAGGCCAAAACAAGCATGGATGCCACCAGATTTCTCCACCTACACCTTCAGGAATTTTTCTCTCTCCTAGTCTCTCGGGCTTTACCGTAATCCACACAAGATTACTAGGCCCTAAACCATGACCCAACGTCTAGGATTAACTCCATATCCCATCTCAGGATTACTAGGCCCAACAAAGAGAAATCTACCTCTTGTATTTCCATATATCCTTCCATTCACCACTAAGGATTCCTATGCCTAGTGAGGCACACAATCCTGGATTTACCTCAACCCATAGTCTGGCTCAGCGGTTACTATTCTAGTGAATTTACCGTGATCCATAGTCTAATTCAGGGACCACTAGGCCATGTTTTCTATCATTTTTTAGGTCCACCTAACTCAGCTTCAAATCCATCAAGAAATATATCTCAACCAAAACATGAGAAACCCCATCACACCATGGCTATCCAAAAATTGAAAGGCTAGACTGAAAACATTGTCATACCTAGAAAAACACATGCCATAACAGCAAAAGGACCACATGCAATACCATGCATGTCAAATATAGCAAGGAAAACACACATGCAAATTGATACCTGCAAAGAATATTGTTGTAGCTTCTTGATCCTGCTCTTCCTTGCTTGCTCCTTCCTTCCTCTTGCCTTCTTTTCCTTTTTGATCCAATGCAAAACTTGAGCAAAATCTTTCCAACTAATCCTTAGAATCCTTTTTATCAATGAGGCCTCTATTTTCTTCATTTTCCATTATTTTCCTTCATTTTCCTCCTCACATGCAACATGTAACCTTTCACCTCCCTTTTCTCCTAATTTTTATTATTTTCCTTATTAAATAAATGTGTCAAAAATGTCATTTTCCTTTTCCTTTGTCAATTTCCTAACCAATTGAACACCCACTAGGATGTCTTTCCCAACATTCATCTTCGAATATTTGTCCTATCAACTTTGGTATTATATATTTTTACATGGAGTTTTAACCAAGGTTGTTACAAAACCCTCCCCCTTGGGGGAACACTATCCTAGTTGTTCAATGATAGTTATAACCAGCAAGACCATTGAAAACAAACATGCTACCCATGGATATTTAGAACATAAGTTGTTGCAGTATTGACAATGACATCTGCTAAAACATGACAAACATATCGTTTAAAGGAGCTTTATAACAAATCTCATTACGGTATTTATAATAATAACCACATATACACAAATACACATTTTTTCACCTAAAAAATAACAATATTGGCAATGCACCTCTATAAACCAGGACAATATAATAATTACAATAATACTCACATA
This sequence comes from Pinus taeda, assembly GCA_000404065.3. Classification (NCBI taxonomy): domain Eukaryota; kingdom Viridiplantae; phylum Streptophyta; class Pinopsida; order Pinales; family Pinaceae; genus Pinus; species Pinus taeda. Next base: position 30,592 of record APFE030720489.1, read on the forward strand.
TACACATATGCACATTTTCTCAACCAACAAATAAAAGTATATGACGCTTGCATCTACAACAAGAGAATTCAAAGGCTCACACCCCCACCCTCAAAAGTAATGATCCAAGTGGATATTGGTGGCCACC
>APFE030720494.1:0-27023 GCA_000404065.3 Pinus taeda
GTAGCCCCCCTCTACGGGGTCTGGGGCAATGCCCCAGGAAAAATTATTTTGGACCCTATATTAGGTTGTGCATACCTACCTATGGTTTTCGGTCCATGGTTTTGGACGTGATGGTTTTTGGTCTATGGTATTGGATGCTTCGGTATGTATAAATATGTATTGTAGCATTCAAAGGAAAATAATGAAAAATCAAGCTAGCAGTCTCGATTTTGGGATCAAGGGGAAAATCTCTGTGTATATGTGTTATGCTCTCGCATTGTTTATTTTCTGTGTTTTAGAATTCATATGCAGGTAATTTCTGTAAGGGGTTAAAACCTACAATAATGCATCAATCTTTGTATGATTTGAAATTAGCCTTACATGCAATAACTCTATTCTTGATTCTTCATTTGGAGTGTTATTATGACTATGTGAGGAACTAGTGCTTGCAAAAACTTATTTTCCTTTTGTAATAATGGCTGAAATCTTGGTCTCATCACCAGAATCTGATCTAAGATCATGTTGTGTGGTAGTGGTTGTCTTTTGTTTTCCCTTATTGTTTGGTTTCTTAGGCCTTAGTTTGGGATGTAATTTCCAACAATGGGTTTCATCATGCCTAGCTTTGGAATAATGCTAGCATATGGTTTTTTTCCCCTTCTTTCTTCACACTGGAATTCTTCTTTCCATTCCATTTTCCACCCTTCTCTTTCTCCTTACCCTTGAATCGTTTCTTCTTACTACCCTCTTCCTTAATGTTCTTTCCTCTTGCTTCTATGTGTGCAGCTTGCACACATACCTCATCCAAATTGCTTGGATTGAACATAAGGATAGTATGTTTTAAGTAGGAATGTAAACCCCCAATATATTTCAACAATGTATCTTGGGAATTTGAGTTTACTCCTAACAACAAAGCCCTTTTCCTAAACTCCTAGGTATAGTCTTAAACCGTTTGGCCCTTGAGTTGCCTAAAAATTTTCCAACTCATTATGGGTTTTTGCATATAGGCTAAAGGATAAAATTTCATTTTAATTGCAGAAACAAATTAAACCCAAGAAATGGATATCTTACCACGACTTTCATTTCCACTTGAGTCTTTTCTTCCCACCAGACTAATGCTTATCGTTCTAGCCTCAGTGAATCCAACTGGATTTTTGTGTCATTTTCTTGAAGGTTCTGAATTCTTCAATAAACCTCCAATTTTTGAATCCAATTGTTCAAATTTTCTACATTAACCTCACCATTTTACATGGGAAGTTCAAACATAATGTCCAATTTGAGTAAGGGAGTTTTTTCCTTTGGAGTTTTTGAATGAGTATGAACAGATTTTGTGGTCGAAGTGGAAGATGATGTTGTTTGTGATAATGAAGATGATGAGGAAAATGATGAAGATGGAGGAGGATTTCCTCCATTACCCTTTGAATCCTTCTTGTCATATTTTTTTATCTTATGAGCTTCCCTCTCCATGTGGAGGCTTAGAACTCTCTCCAACCATTCTAGTATTCCTTTCTTCATAGGGGACTCTAACCATCTCAGTTAAAGTATAGAAATATTTCTTGAATTGTTCCTCTTATGAAGAAATACCTCCAGTCTCTCTTTCTCCTGACATGATGGTTGTGGATGCAGGGTCAGTTTCTGGTACTGATTGTACCTCTTCAATCTCAATTGAAGGTAAAACTTGAGGTTCTTCAAGTGCAGCAAGGAATGAAACTTTGGGTGAAGATTGTGGCCTTGTGGCTCTCCTTCTTATGGGCATTACCTCAAGAGTTGCAACCAATAGTTTCCCTTCTCCTCTATGCAACTTTAACCTTGTAAGCATAACAAATTTGCAACCATTAAAACCCTACTTCCACAAAACTCAAGCAATCAAGAAAATAACCTTTTCTTTGATACCAACTTGATCTGTTATTGAATGTTAGTTTTGTTGTGCTAATTTAAACTTTATATTTATAAACAAATGCTTATCAATTGCTTCATGTGCATAGGTTCTCTTATGGTGTTTGTGAATGAAAACAAGTAATTTTATCAAGTTTTTAAATTCATGAGAAAAATATCATGAAAAACAAGTTTTTAACAACATTAATCAAATGTAAAGCAAACCATCAATTTCAACACTTAATGCAATTTTTTGATGAAGGAGTTCACCCCTCCTCAACTACATCTCCTTGGTTCATCTTCCATGGCTTGGGCCTCTATATTAGCTCAATAATGGAAAAATTGATATTTACAATGCTCTAGTACTCTTGAAACATGCTTCCATGTGTTCAAAACATCCAATTCAGCTAGGTACACCTTTTCTTGATCTCCATTTGGTTGAATTTTTCCCAAGTTATGGTCAAAACAGTTTTCCCTAGTAAACATCCTCTAAAACTGGAGGAACTCCAGTTAGTTCCACTAAAAATGGAGTAAGTGTCGAAATTGGTGGACTGCCAAATTTTCCGCTGAACAAAACTTGAGTTAATTATGGATAAGCATGATTAACTAGGAGTTAATCCATATTAACTAGCGCTAATCACGCAGTTAGTTGACATAAATGTTGGTGGTTATATTAGTGGACACATGATGTGGTAACCTAAAGGTTTAATGCCGCAGTTATGGTAACTATTTATGTTTTCACTGGGGGTTAGAGGTTGTGTTCACATGGGATGGCTGGCCTGTAGGCTGGCCCTCCTAACCCCCAAAATGTTGGTGGTTACAAAACAATTATACATTGAAATCATTATGTTGTAAGAACCACTGGCGCAGCTCAACGGTAAGACTTGGAGTTTGTTGGGGTGAGGTTGTGGGTTCAACCCCACCGACTTGCCCCTTTTTTTCCATATTGCGTGCTGATAGCTATCATTTGGGGAGGGACACATGGTGGCCTCAAGGCTTGCCACTTGTCCCCTCCTCATTGGTCGACCTCTAACGAATCAAAACATTCCACCTCACCATCCAAAAACCAACTGCAATCTCACACTTGGCGAAACCTGATAGGCAGTTAAACAAACTTTGACCCTACCCAGTCACCTACCACGTCAGCAATACAGATTGTGCATTGTGCATTGATTGTACATTTTTTTACAAAATTTCTTCTTTCTAGAAAAGCGAACAAAAGTCATTATCTTCCCCATACGAACTCAATTTTTAGTGAAACAAATTGCGTTGGGATCGTTTCACCGAGACAGTCGTAGTCGTTCAGGTTTCCAACTATTCTGATAACTTTGATTTTTGAGCTAAATACAGAGCACCTAATCAGATGGTTTATACAAAATTCTACCAAATATAGAGTAAATTCATGGTTAGTATGGTCTCATTTGTTTCTCACCACCTCTTCTCATAGGTTCTGCTAATGCATTTGTAGGAAAATTATCTATGTATGGAAATAAACTTTTATAGGTTGGACATATGATTTGATCAATTGAATAACTTCTCTAATGATTATAAATTAGTCATTATTTCAATTAAACATGTAAACAACCAGTTTTTGTCTTAGAATCCCTTGAGCAATGTATGACCAAATGGATTACTCTCGTGTAGCCACACATTATGAGGGAATTCACAAAGCTTGCAAAGGGATTTTATGGAATGCAATAGAGTATATTTAAGTGAGCAAAGAAAATGATTAGATATAATCATTAAGGTTGCAATGGATTGTTTTAAAATACAATGGAGGCATCTAAGACTAGTGTGAAAGGCGCATCTCATATCTTGATAGTTTGTACAAGGGTTTTTCGATTAGCTATAATAACGGATGGAAGCTTACATAAGCATTTTCATCTCGAAAAGCTCTAATGAAGTAATCAATCTCCAAGAATCTCGAGATGAATTTAAATGATGAAAAATACTTCTTGGGTGATGAATCACATCTAATATCCTTCAACCATACTATTTCACTCAACAAACAATTGGATGCAGCGTTATCCTTCCCAATTATTCCTTTGGCCTCTAGACACTTTACACCGAATGGAAATGCATCAATGAGAAAATACAATAGCAAATCGAAGAATAAAGAATCAGAAGAATATTAAAATCATTTCACTAAAATTTATTTGATATTTATTTCCTCATATTTTCCTATCTTTAAAATTGAAAAGATATTAGAAGAAATCCATAGAGAATTCTAAACCCATCAGTTTAAATTTAGGATATGACAAGAGCATGAACAAGGAGGATGACATGATCTCGAAAAATAAAAAAAACCAAGCAAAACTAAATTGAAGAAGGATGAGAAAGATATTCCATACGCATTTATTGTTATATGAATCTATTTCAAAATGGGTGAGAATATATCATGGAAATTGGCCTTGAAAATTATTCATGCATTTTAACTCCTAGCGCTATAGCATAAGGTGATGATGGCTATAGTAGTTAAGCACATGGTATGTGAATTTTATTTTCTTTTACAACTTTGTTGAACCCTATCCAGAGTTAAAAATGCACTAAGAGTTAAAATTCAAGGGCAAAGGGACCCCTTAGAGCATGACTTGATATGGTGAAACTTCATTGTTAAATTGAAGTCATTCTACCATTGCTTTGCAAGAACATTATTTTTTCCCATTGTTGTTTTGTCTATCATTGAAGTACATTATACTAAGTTGTAGGGAGCGCAACTTGCATGTACCAATGATGATTATATGTCTAATTTGGAGAGAGATGGAAAATCTATTGATTTGTAGGTAAACCGAATAACTTTGGTTGCACAGGAATCACATCATACACCTTTGGTTGAACTACCATCTATCCAATAGGAATGGGACTCTTTTATCATATCAACACCCCCATCATAAAGAAAATAGGAGTTCATCGAAGAATCAAATTCTTGATATGGTGGAAGCTTTGCTGATGAGCCTTTGTAAAAGAGGAAGAAGAGACAAAGTTTTGGATTGGTGCTAACTATCATTATTGATTTTGGATGTATTGATGAATGCTTAAGGTAGCATTTGAATGAGTGATGTGTGTGATCCATTGCGCATCTATACAATGTTCATCTTTATTCATGTTAGTTTATTAAATGACTCGCTAATATCATTGTATATATCAAACCATTTCGTTCAACAATCTTGTTTGAATGTTTCTATGTTATGCATACATGACAACCATTGATTAGACACCTTATATATGAAACTTATTCATTGATGTGATCAAAAAATGTTTAATGTGAAATGTAACTTGAGCATGTTGGGATGTATAAACGCAAGTTAATGTTGTTGAGAAACCACTAATGGTTTCCTTTGATTGAGAAAAAGCAACAATTTTTTTATTATTATGAAATGGCAAGAAGAAGTCAAATACAAAGTGGGTGGAGGCGTATGAATTATAGGAAATAAATGATGAACTAATTTTTGGTGCACATTAAGAAAATGAAAGGGTTGATCAAATTATATATATATAAGTTTTTAATTATTCTTAGCTACTCTATAATTGGCTATGATCATTTAACTTATCAGATGATTTGGGAGAATTTATGTTTGTAGCTTTCATCATTAACATCGTTGACAATGATTTTTGGGATCCTATTCTAACTCAGGAGGGCTTCATTTGGGGAGCAATACCATACCGCTTGTATTCATATTGGGGGTATATATTGAGGAAAAAATGACATAATATATTAGGGGATATACAAGGGGTAAAGGGTTTTTATATTGACAAGTACAAAAAATAGAGCTCAAAGTTAATGAAAAAATATAAAAGGGTATAAGAAATGATAATAAAAAATGGATACCTACAATATCTAGTGAAAGTAGGGGTTTCTTAAATTTGGAAGGTATATTGGGTTCATATTGGTAGGGGTTAAATAATATGATTTTTAGAGGTATTTTCTAATATGTAGTCAAATTAAAGGCATTGTTTAATATGCCACGAATGCACGTGATATGTCAAAGGTTCATTGAGTGAAGCCCCCATGTTATAACCATATATGCATAGGTTCTTATTGCTCCACCTTTGTGTATGGAGATATTTTGGATTGTTTTGGAGGTTCAAATTCTAATAACTCTCTATTATAAGGTTTGTTGCATAAGCTTTCTTCACTATATTCTAAAGTATATAGGGTGGAAGTGTTTGGAGATAATTTTTGTGTTATACCTCATCATGCTCAAGTGTTTGGTGGTTAATATTCCTATCCCAATTGTGTTAAGGGGGGAATAATCAGAGATTTGATATCTCTAAATTCTTTAGAAGATATATTGTAGTAATGATGTTTGTTATAAGAAATTTTCATTAAAGGTTAATGTTGAAATAATGTTAACTACATAAATATGTTTTTAAAGTAGAGTATGGAGATATTCAATTTAAACCCAACTTAAGAAGCGTATGGGATCATGGGACCACTTCATCACTACTTTTATGGTTACCTTTATCCCGATCATTGGAATCTTTAGAATAAATCTTAAACTTATCTATTAATGAAGCTCTAACATAATTTAGCTCTAACATGATTCAATAAATATTTCACACATAGTGCCTTGTGACTTTTAATATTGTGTTAAAAAAAATGCTTCATTGTTTAAAGGTTTTTCCAAGCACCACCATCTCACTGGCTCATATTAGACTCATCATAAATTTTTTATAAAAAAAACCTATAATATATATTTATTATATATTTAGTATATATAATTTAAATGTATAAAACCGGAATTAAAGACTTTATTAAATAACATAATTTTCTTTTAAATAATAATAAATTCATATAAAACCCAATTAACATAAATGAGTATTCCAACATTACACTGATTAATTCATTAAGGCAAGACAAGTTGAGTGATCCTAAAGTGCCCTATAACTCAATATAGCATGTGCCTTCTAACTCAATAAAGTAGAGTGATCCTACCTCGCCAACCAATAAACTCTTTTTATTTCATTGTTTCTTTTTGCCCGAGTCTAAATCCATTTAAACCACGCATATTTTCGCTCATAAAACTATAATTGTCACAATCTCATAAATTAATATGAAGATGTCCTCCAAAACTGATTTCGTGAGATTTTCCAAAAATAATTTGAATGATAGTTTTGGATTGCGTGGAAGGATTAAATCACCTTGTCTTTAAAAAACACATTCCATTAGAATTTTTGGTGATTGTTTTGGATTGTGTGGAAGCGTTGATTTACTTTATTTTTGAAACACTCGTTCAATTTGAATTGTTGTGTAATAGTTGTATATACTCTAATGATAAGGCACATAAATGAAAATTTAGTATTTGTTTTGGGTAAATAAGCAAAAATATTATACATAGTTTACATGCAAAAATTTAAGATGATTCTCAGCTTCAAGGCTCCACTAATAAGAGCTTGATGAGGACCATCTACTCTATAAATGAGAAAGCAGATGGTTTGTTAAAGAGGGAAAAGTCTGATACAAATTTATTGTCCAAACAAAAATAAAACACACAAACAGGTTATAGAAATATTACGCCAAAATGACTACAGATGTGGCAAACCATACATGTGTTAATGTGAGAACGGAGGAAAACTAAAGCAAGTAAAACAAAATAGTGAACTTGCTCATGTTGTGCGCTTTCCTTTCAAACCTGAAAGAGTTGGTTTCTCATAGTGCCCAAGGGACATGCATTTGGAATTCCCTCCACAATGAAGCATCCATAGGGGTCGAGGCGTGGAGGAGAGGGAACCTTCTTGACAAGTTGAACAACATTGATGGAGACCGACAACTAACTACTCTCCTCGACAGTGGATTATTGATTTGATGGACCTTAGTTTGACAAGCCTTTTCCATGCCCATCTCCAACCAAGATAATGGAGTGAGAAGGAGAGTGAGGGTGATGAGAAGGATGTCGGTTTATGGACCTTTCTAGAGAGCCTAAAGACATGGAAGGTGCATGATTAGGAGGAAAATCTATGTTGATGGTTTTGGAGAGGTGGCAGAGTGAGGACTGGATATGGCTAATGTATGCTTTAGATTTTTCTACCCTTCTTTCAGCTCAACTTGTGCTCATTCCAAGTTCCATAGATTATGTGTTAATAAATTCCTAACTTCCTAGTGCCCATATCCAATTCTTTTGCGCCCCTCCAGCTCCATGGTGGCAACATTGCATCATATGTGCTCAGGGATGTCAAGATCAAATAATTCCATGTGGTCTCCCAGCAAGAGAGTGTTAGACGAGCTCCCCCACCCTCTACCATCGTGATGAGCACAACCTTGTCTACTAATCATGGCCCCTGCATGAAGGGTTGTGAGGCTTGCAGAAGGAGCTTGGAAAACAATGGTTGTGGGATTAGAGAGAAGTTGGGTTCTATTATGTTCAACTCATCACATGGAAAAATAAAGGGAGGGGCCACTCAATAGGTACAAAGGCATGATATTGTTCATTAATTTAGACATTAAGATTGACATGAGGGAGATCACTATGTAGATACAGAGAATTTGAAACCTTGAGCACATAACACATGGTGTAAACAGTTATGCAAGGCCATCAGATGGTAGCAATTATCATGACAAGTAGTTGGTGTCATGTCTGAGTTATTGGGGTGTGTTTGAATAGGAGACACCAAAATCTAAGTGAAATGAAAAAAGTTTTTAAAGTATAAAATTTTGTGTAAATAATTTATATGAAATAAAGTATTTAAAGTTGTTATTTTTGTGTATAATTTGGCTATTAAAATTTATAGAGGTGTACATACTTTAATCTTCTAAATTTTAACTTGTGACGTCTTATAAAGAAGCATATATTCTCAATCATTAGACCTACTCAAGATGTACGAAAATATTATTAATATTTAGGAAAATAATATTAAAATTTAGTATATAATTTTAATGGATTTATAAATATTTTCTTATGGATATGACTTAAAATTAAAATTTTCCCCAAATGGGGTTTTAGAAATGGGAAAATGTGGGGAATGAGTTGTTGTCGTCCCGCCATGCTACATGGTCAAGGGACATAGCAGCACACCCCCATAATGGATTTACTTTTGGCATCTATAAATGGCATGGGGGGAATCCCCACCCCACCATCTGACACCAGCAAAGGTCACAATTCACCTGTGTTCATAAATTCTTGATGGTTTCAAACACTTGATAATGGATCCTCGCACCCTATCTGCAGACCTAGCCACCCTATGTGATAAATTCATTGATGCAAATTATTATGGGGGTTCTAATTGAATATTCAGTGGAGGTCACTCACATCAAATCACAATTCAATCATATGCATAATTACCTCGGATCTGGTGGCTTTCAATCCAAGCTTATATTGCATACTTGCAGAATGGGGAAGAATTTTTAACCCTTTGTTCGTGGCAAGGGTATTATATTTAGTTATTCTTAGAATGGACAACTATTTCGATGGAGGCAAGTGGAATACTTCCTATTTTACGTTTCCATCTATCTAGGCCTTAATTTCAAGGTTCTAAGCTAGGAAAGTCAGTACGAAGTGGTGTTTTCCTCTACCACTTAAGCCTCTTCCATTTCCAACTATTGGCAGTGGTTTTTTTTTTCGTATTTGGGAAGAGCCTTAGGGAAGGGCTATAAAGGGGCCTTATGTCAATTGCCTCTCCCTATTAAAGCTGGTTTTCTTCCCATACTTTTCTTCAATTCCCTTCTATTTAGGTTTACTACCTTTGTCTCTTCTCTTGGCCTTTAGATTATCCTTATATATTGTCTTACATCCGTTGGTTTCTCGAGTGATGACACAATTCTAGAAGACTCATTTTACTTTGGTATCTAGGGTTCGTGTGTATATGGGCATTCCTTCGAGCCTCCCCCATTAGGAAAGCCACTCACAATGCCACTACCATAGAATAGTCTCTCTTCTCTTTTCTTTTCTATCCCACCTCACATTTATTTAAGTTTGAAATATTTTAAATAATGACAATTACAGTGTGAGTGAAATATTTGTAATAAACAGAAAAAATGTTGATAATGGGACTATCAATGCTTTTTGAGTTCATAAAGTTGTTAGAGGAATATGCTGACAATGGGAGTGTCAACATTAACAGGTATTGGCTAATAATGGGAGTATCAGCAACAAAATTAAAATTTGAATTTTGATTTTTTAAATGCGTTGACACATTCCATGTCAGCAACAAAATAATCATTACCTGTTCATGCCACGATAAATCCGAAGATGAAAGGTACGTGTTGGAAAAAAAAGTTTTGTTGCTGAAGAGGTATGATGTGGTTTTATTTCAACTATAAATCAGTTATTCTGCCTAAAAAATTACTATTTTTTCCTGCATAGTATTTTCACCATTTAATTTGTAAGTTTTGTCAACTGTTATCACTGGAAAGTTGTTCAGTTTAAAACTACTTGGCGTAGATACACAATCGAATATTGGTCTCTCATATGCGTAATCTCCAAGCTATAAATATAATGGGGAAAAGTGGGAAGCTTAACATAAATGAATCAAAAGGTCCCGACCTCTTAGAGCTTTACCCAAATATTCAATAGCAATTCCAACGGGTTGGGACATAAGAATTTTTCCAATGATGCATTGATTACCATGACGATGTGGCTTGAGAATTCGCCCATGGGTTTGACGATCAGTGTGTGGAGGTAGGAGGGCTTTCATTCTTGGTCATAGAGGAACTAATTGCAGAGGTTAAAACTTTTCCTATGGATGGGGAAAAAGTTTCCAGAATTCACATTTTAGCTGGGATTGATGTCCCATTTTTCCTGAAAGCTGAGTTCAAAGACAGAAACTGGAAGACAGGGGTTTAGAGGGAATGGTTTTAAGACAAATGGCATGGGCTACTACGCATTGACCAGTTATATTTCACATGTGAAGGGAATTTTAACCAAGTAAATTTATACCATTTCCATTTCTTAGCTCATCTAGAAAGACAAGTAATAAAGAATACATGGTATTTCTTGTTAGAAAGTATCAAGAACATGGTTGCTTGGGTTCGGTCCAGGGCATACCCATCCCCTCATTTTGTTTATAAAAAATATTTAATTAAATTATTAATTGGAAATCAATTGGAAAAAAATGGAAGGACGCGGATCCATTTCCTGTTTTGGGGAGGTTTTCAACCCTAGCATCCTAGGGCTAACGAGGGAGGAAGAAGGGTACCAAACACGGCAAGAAAACTTAGGTAGGAACCTCCTCTTAAGGCACCTCGATTGAGAAAACCCAAAGCCAAAAGGAGAAATACATTCCATCATCTTCTGGTCCTAAAATTCCTAAGGTTTATGCTAGAAGAAGTGACAGGCTTAAAAAGACACAGCCTACTAAAAACCCTCCCACTAAAAATATGCCTCCTACTATGATTTCCCTCATGCTGAGAAACCACCCACTCAGACTTCCCCAACAGAAACTCATTTACCAGACTCGACCAAAGGAAAGAAAGTTGAAACTAAACCCCATGATGAAGAAGAACCCTCCCTGTTTGAAACTTTAAAAGGAGACAAAAGACCTCACACCAGACCCTTAAACAAATTGAGGTCGAAGATAACGTTGAAACAAAATCTTGACCTCGCCTAGGAAGTAATAGATGTGGAAAATGTCCCATTAAAGGACCTTATAATAAACAAATAGAAAATTGCAGGTTCCAAAAATTCAAAGTCATGTCTTGAAAAATTGTTCAGGAAGAAAACTCCAAAGGAATCAGGTACGATTTACTTAGAAAGGTCTTATTCTCTACCTACAGAGGTTGAAGCTCTTGAGGATTTGTTATGAAATATTAAATTTGAAATTAATTTACTTAGATCTTAGCCAGAAAGTAATCTTTCAGATAATGTCCTTGATTCAACAAATTTAAAGACATTTACCCTTGGTTTTGCCATCCCAAAATTAGAGCTATTACCACAAGAGTTCGAGATTTGATCTCATTTTCAAAAATTAGAACAGAAAGTCCAAGAACTCTAGGTAGTTGCGGCTAAGTCTTCAGCCTTTCCTTATTTCATTCCATCTTTATTTTCTTCAACTACTCCTTTGTCTTTTGTGGGTGTCCATAATCCCATTTTATCAACTGCTACCATAATAGTCTCAGTGCCTTTGACATATGTTGTCCAAACTCATGTTGTCAGTGTAATTTCATCACCCAGCCCTATGGCTGCTAGATATTCACCTTTAAACCTTCAAGGTCTGGTATATGACCTCCCGTTGAATTATGGGCAATGCTTGATCCAATTTGATGGCATTGGGCTTTACACAACTCAACAACATGTAGACAAGCTTAATGAATTGACCATGAGGACCTCAAATTGAGACTTTTTGCACAAAGTCTATCAAGAGAGGCAAAGATATGGTTTAGATCCTTACCTATAGAAAGTATCAATACTTTCAAGCAGTTTGAATAGATATTTATTACCAAGTTGGAGGTGAAGAAAAGTCCCCTGCAAATTTTAGCTGATATGAAGGTTTAAAAAGGAATCCAAGGAGTCAGTTCAAGAATTCAAAGCCATATTTAACCAAGTTTATAATTCAATTCCAACTGAGATAAAACCTTCTCTAGGATTAGCCTTGTTGCATTATCTTGGTAGTTTTGATGTCGAAATGGGTTATCAAATCCAAGAGAGAAATCATGCTACTTTAGAAGCAATGTAGAGTAATGCAATTGGAGTAGAAGCCAATTTGTTGGACAAGAAGGAAAAAATGAAAATTGAGAGTAGAGTGGTGTTCAAAGAAGAGTCATCTTCTTCACCTGATGTGAAATTTGATGTGATGTTGAAGACAATGGAAAAGATAGTTGATAAGCTAACCCCTTCCAGGGCTGAAAATCAACCTCATGTGAGAAATCCCAATTTCAGGAGACCTCAAGGTGCTCAGAATCATCCAAGAGAGAAGAAGGGTGTTGAAGATAAGAAAGTTATAGTTTGGCCTACTTTTCTAGAGGGGTTTGTTGATGAGGAGGTCACTGAGGAAGAAGATCATCAAATTGGATGTTTTGATGATAAATAAATGTGATTATTTGCTACCAAGGAGGAGCATGATATTTTTGCTAGGTGCTTAGGAGAAAAGGATAGCATTCAAATTTGTGATTTAGTTGTTTATTAACAGGGTTGTAGCAATTCTGGGAGCCTCTGTTACATTTATGCATTCATTTGAAGTTGTTGAGAACTCCACTACAACGCTGGAGCACTCCTCGGTGATGTGGGGGATTGCACAGGGACATTCTTGCTCTATGCCCAACTCAGGTATTGTCCCAAGCTTGAGAGTGGTTTGCAAGCATTGTAAGCCAAATTCTGCGGCCCCCGTCTTGGTTAATTTCTCCTCTCCGGGTTTCTGCAAGTTGGTTCATCCCCTGAATTTAGAAATGAGGAGAGAGCATCTCAGAATGAGCAATCGACGAGGAGGCTCTCGCGGTCGGGCTACCGCTCAGAGGACTGGCCCCATTTCTCCTTCTTCCTCCACCGAAGTTACATTTGAGCAGCATCGCCTCCATGGCATAACAGCGGGACGTGGCAGAGGGCCTAGGAGAGGAACCATAACAGAATGTGGACATGAAGCGCACCCCACAGTCAGGGTGGAGGAAGAGCCCTACACCACGGACGATGATTAATCCAATCAACCAGTTCGCTCTCGGCAGCCTAGAAGTGGGAGCATTACTCTGGGAGTCTTCGAATCTTGTTTTCTGTATGTGTTTGGCTTTAGTCTGGATTTTAAAATCTATGTGTCAGCAATATGGATCCATATGTCTGTTAGTCCATGTTTAAGTAGTGTTTAGTGTCAATATGTTCGTTTGTCTCAGCATGTCCATGTTCAGCATCCAATTTTTGAATATGTTCAACTTTGGGTATGTATAAATTTGGGCAAACTGTCAATCTCTCGGTAGGATTTATAGGGCCATGGCCTTGTTGTAACACTGATGTAACTTTTTGACTTTTTGTACCATAATAGAAATAGCCTGATTCAGAAAAAAATAAAAAATAAATAATATATATATATATATATATATTATATATATATATATATATATTATATATATATATATATATATATATATATATAATATAATAATTAAAAAAATTAAAAAATAAAAATAAAAATAAAAATAAAATAAAAATAAAAACAAATAAAAAAATAAAACAAATAAAAAATAAAAAATAAAAAAACAGGGTTGTAACAATGTAGTAGCATATTTTCAGAGGCAGTGCAATATTAGAGGCCGGACTATTCCTATTAAGACTCTATCACAAAAGACAACAAGTTGATTCAAGGAAGGAAATACTAAAGAGACCAGAGGAGCCTAAGAAGAAAAGTTCGAGAAAAGCATAAGAAGCTAAGAAGGAGATTAAATAATTGGAAAAAACATAGTCAGCTTTCAATCTGGAAAGTGAAATTAGTAAGTTGAAAGTATCCATTCCTTTTGTTGAACTTTTAAGAAATGAACAATACATAAAATTAATCTTTACAATGGTTAAGAGTTCAGAGAATGATCATGTTAATATAAACTCACAGGATTTCCTAAATTTAGATGATGATGCTCTTGAATTTGTTTTTGTTCCACATGTCACTAGTATAAATGATGATGTTCCCCTATTCTATGTAAGTCTGAGTGTACATGGTATGATTCTTCATAATGCTATGTTAAACTTTGGAGCTTCGCATAACCTGATGCATAAATCAATCCTGGGCCATATAGGACTTCAAATTACTAAACCTTACAAGGACCTATTCTCATTTGATTCCAAAAAATTAAAATGTTTAGGGATGATAAAAGATCTAGTTGTAACTTTGTCACAGATACCTGTCAAAAGTGTAATGATGGACTAACATAACTTCTATAGTCAAAATTGTGACATAATGGGATATATTTTCTTTGTTGGATTTTTTTTACTGCACCATATTTTGTATGAAAAGTAGACATAGTAGAAAGTCCTGAGAAGTTCCCTGCTGCGCGCGGCCCGACCCTCTGCAACTAGGGTTCTGAGTGCCTGCTGCGTCGTCCAGGCTGCTGCGCCTCTGCGTACAGCCTTGCCCCTCTCTCTGCTTCTAACCTGCAATCAGTTGTCCCTCTGCTTCCAGGATCCTGAGCGTATGAGGCGCTAACAAGGCTGGTGCGCCTTTGCGCACAGCCTCGCCCCGCCCCCTGCAGCCAGATGGAGGCTCCTGAGAGCTCTGCCCCCCCTGGGGATCCGCCCCCCGAAGTCTCAGCGTTCAGAAAATTGATAACGAATGGAACAAATCGGACTCCTTCAGTGACTCAGCAAAAATTCATCAAAAGAATGGATTCGATTCCCTCTGTTGCCCTGCCAGAGGAGGACACCTGCAAAGCCGCTCTGAACTTGGCAGAAAAAGGCCTCATAGGCCAGTTTACAGGCCTATGGCCCTCTCCCAAATCCGTGGAGGATTGGACACAAAGAAACTGGCAACCTCTGATAAAAAATGGCGTAAAGAGTTACTTCGTGGGCAAAGGGTACTTCGTCTTTGTTTTCGAGAGCTCGGAGGACAGAAGCTTAATCTTCAGAAATAGCCCCTACTTCATGGGGCCGCAGGGACTGTATTTAAATCAATGGAATCCAGACTTTGATCCCTCCCAAGACGTCCCATCTGCTGTGCCGGTGTGGCTTAGGCTCCCACACCTGCCCCTCCACTGCTGGAATCAAAAATCGTTTCAGACCATAGGTAATGCATTAGGCAAGTATATAGATCAGGCAGTAAGAAGAGACCAATACTCTTGTGCTCGTATCTGCGTCAAAGTGGACCTTGAAGAAGGATTGCCTGAAGCAATTAAGCTCACGGTGGCAGGATGGACGCACATCCAAGAGCTCGATAACGAACAGCTTCCTTTTAAATGCAGACATTGTCACGGCTACGATCACTTCGCCAAAAATTGCAAGAAGAAAGAAGAGGAACAGGCTGAAAAACAGAATGGAGAACAATGGACCCTCGTCCAGAGAACAGCCCAAGCAAAGAAAGACACAGGAAAAAGCGCAACAACAAGTGACAGGAACAACGTCACCTTAGCTCAGGAAATAGGAGAAAACACAAAAGGAACCGAGGAGGCGCATCCAGATCCACCGATCAAAGAACAGGCAAAAGAGAATCTAGAGGAAATCCCTCCGGAAAACAAAGAGGGAGGGGGAATCATCCACATCGAAGTCTCCCAAGGCAGCCCCTCAAGCCCCACATATGCCGAAGTCACGAAGAAAAAGATAGCTGAAAGCTCTAAGTCCTCAGAGGAAGAACTCTTTGAGAGTTCATTAAAAAGACCCGGAAGGAGATCCCGCAAGGAAAAAAGAGAAGAAGAAGCAGAAAGGCTCAAAACACAAGGGAGCCAATCCACGATAGAAATGACAATCGGGAGAAGTAACAGGCCCAGGTCTTCCAAGGGCGGCTCCACCCCAAGCATAGGTAAATAATGAAGTTAGTCTCTTGGAATTGCAGAGGACTGGGGAACCCGGCAAAAATAGAAGCAGTTAAGGACCTTTTACAATCGGAACCTACTGATATCCTCATGCTCCAAGAGACTAAGATAGCAGGACAAGCCCTGCTAGAAACCAGTAAAACAAAATGGAAGAAAAACTCAGGCATAGCTGTCAACGCTCGGGGATCCTCGGGAGGCCTGGCAACGCTTTGGAGTGAAGAACAATTCCAGCTGATCAGCACTTATCAGACCTTGCACTAGATATATACAGAAATTACCCACATTCCAAGTAAGTTATCCATCTCTCTAGTCAATCTATATGTACCTGTAAACTATTCAGAAAAAAGAGACTGCTGGAAATCTTTGGCAGAATTTCTTGAACAGGAAACTCCCAACAATATCATTCTCGCTGGAGATCTCAACATTGTATTGAAAGCCAAAGAAAAAAGAGGAGGTTCTGACTCCGAAGACCCAATGGTAGGCGTTGTGGAGGAGCTTGCTCAGCTTTGGGACCTTCAAGATTTCAATCCACCCCAAGGTCTATTTACCTGGTCAAATAACAGAATTGGAAAGGATCATATCTCAGCTCGACTTGATCATTTTTTAGTGCAATCCCTTCTCATGAACAAGAAAATCATAACAACAAGAATTCTGCCCAAACTTTCATCAGATCACAAGCCAATTCAGCTCTGTTTAGAAGACGAAGAGGACTTGGGTCCCATCCCATTCCGTTTCTCCCCTCAATGGATCGAAAGAGAAGGCTTTTTGGATATGGTGAAAGCATCCTGGAACACCCCCATTTAAGGCTCCCCAAGCTTTGTTTGGGAGCAAAAACTGAAGCTCACCAAAAAAGCTTTGAAAGAATGGATCAAGAAACCAGCACTCAACCCCTCTTCTCTTAGAGTTGCAGCAGTCCAGGCTTTGCATTCCCTTCAAAATGACATGGAGCGTGAAAATATTAATGAAAACCTCTTGGACAAGGAAATCAAAGCGCAGAGAGCAGCCTACCAATCTTTTAGAAATGAGGAAGAATACTGGAGATTAAAGTCTAGGAGCCTGTGGCTAAAAGGAGGGGACCGCAATACCTCTTTCTTCCATCGGCAGTTTAGGGCCAGATTGTCAAGGAATCATATAGCTGAAATTAAGACTACGACGGGCCAAATCTGCAAGGGCAACCAGCAAGTCAAAGAAGTTGCAGAACAACACTTCCAGAATCTCTACAGCTCGGATGACCAAGGAGAAGAAACGGAGGAAACAGAATTTCTCAATCACATCCCCTCCTTAGTCTCTGTTGAAGACAACGTAGATTTATGCAAACCTGTTACAGAGGAAGAAATAATCAAGACTATCTGGTCCATGGACTCCGAAAAGGCCCCCGGGCCGGACGGATTCACCATACATTTCTACAAAGTTTGCTGGGACATCATAAAAAATGATCTTCAAAAGATGGTAAGGGGTTTCATGTCTAAAGCCAAAGTAGGTGGCAGCACAAACTCAACCTACTTAGCCCTGATTCCCAAAGACTCTAATCCGGAAACTTTTGCCAAATTCAGGCCAATTTCACTTTGTAATGCTTCCTATAAGATCTTGGCAAAGCTATTGGCCAACAGAATGAAGTCCATGCTCCCTAGAATCATCTCTACTGCCCAAGGAGGCTTTGTGAAAGGTAGACACATCCTGGACAATGTCATTCAAGTCCAGGAGACCATTCACTCAAGCAAGCAGAGAAAAGAGAAAGGTATGATAATAAAGTTAGATATGGCGAATGCGTTCGACATAGTCAATAGAGCATTTCTCAGTAAAGTCTTGCTTTCCTTTGGCTTCTCCATACAGTTTGTCAACCTTCTAAAAGCATGCATGAACAATCCCTGGATAGCTCCTCTCATAAACGGCAGGCCGGCAAACTTCTTTAAAGCCAAGAGGGGCATCAGGCAGGGATGCCCACTTTCTCCCTACCTTTATATCATCTTGGCTGAAGCTTTAAGTCGAAAACTTGAAGCCGAAAGACTGATAGGATCCATTCCGGGCCTCGAATCCTCCAACAGAACAAGCTCTCTGAATCATGCTTTATTTGCAGATGACTCGATCCTTCTGGGGGGTGCCTCAATCAGAATTGCAAAAGCTTTCGGCACGGTCATAAGGAACTACTGTAAAGTCTCAGGAGCATTGGTAAATGAAAACAAAAGCGAAGTATACAGCTGGAATACAGATCATCAGGAACTCATCAATATAGCCAACACTCTTGGATTCAAAGGGCACTCTCATTGGGAGAGAATCAGATATCTCGGCCTACCCATAATCTCAAGAGTGAATAAGAGATCGCTTTGGACTGACATAATCTGCAAATTCAAATCCAGGATCTCGAAATGGGGAGGATACTAGTTGACAAAAGGAGGTAAGGTCATTTTAATCAAATCACAGCTCTCTTCATTAATAATTTATCAAGCAGCCTTTCTGCTCGCTCCCAGAAATATCATGGACCAAATCTCCTCTCTACTTAGAAACTTCCTCTGGCAAGGAGGCAGGGGCAACGATAAGAAACTCCACCTTGTAAATTGGGAAACAGTCAAGAAACCCATCGATGAAGGAGGATTGCAAATCCGAGATCCTTCTTTGGCCAATCTCGCCTTAGGAAGCAAGATCCTGTGGAAAATGTTTAAAGAACCAAGTCATCCTGTAAGTATCATTCTACGATCAAAATACACAAACAGAACTGATTTGAGAAACCTTCATCTGGAATACACAGCCAACAGCACGTTGCTGTGGAAGCTCTGCTACAAAAGCAGCAAAATCTTCAAACGAAATATCTATAGAATCCCAGGGAATGGCAAGGGAATTAGTCTTTGGCAGGACAGGATAATGGGGCGAAACTCTCTAATCGATAATGAAGAAATCGCAGGAATAAGGGACTGGCTAATTGCAGCTGGGAAGTCAAGGCTATTTGACATATCCGATTGGGATCAGAGAGGCGACTGGGCAGGTTGGGCAATCCCTGCACCTCCAGACCATCTCCAACAGCAATTGAATATTTTCATGAACCTGACCGATGAGGCCGCCCCGATTCATAGATCGATGCAAGATCGTTGGGGCTGGGGCCCTTCTGGCGATTACACAGCAGCAGAAGGCTATAAAGCGTGCCAGACAGCAGGAAACAGCAATCACAGTCCGGCGTTTTGGAAAAGCATTTGGGATCCCGCAGCTCTCTCGAAAGTTAACTTCTTTGTCTGGACATTGATTCACAACAAGATTCTCACAGGTGATAATCTAATCAAAAGAAGCTTCGCTGGCCCTCACTGGTGCGCCCTCTGCAGAAGCAATGCCGAGACAGCTCAACACCTCTTCATCGACTGTCAGTTTGCAAAGGATGTTTGGGGTTTTATGCTTCAAGATCTTCACATAACCTCCCCTGCCCAGATATCAGTTCCAGACCTCTTCGCTGAATGGAACCATCGGTACCCTCGACATATCCCTAAAAAAACGATTTGGCATAAAATCTGGAACGCTTTGCCCAAATTCGTCTGCTGGAAGATCTGGTTGGCCCACAACCAAAAGGTCTTCAAGGAATACCATCTAACTCCCTTGCAAGTAGCAGCTAAGGCCAGATCACTTCTGCTAGAAACGGTGCAGCAACAGTATTTTAAAGAGGATGCATCTCTCCAGCAGATAGAGAAGCGATGGATTGGAAAGCTTGAACTGCAAAACAGGAAAATCCTCCTTTCCCCTAAACTAGAGCTCCCAGCCTGGAAGAAGAGAGACGCAGATGAAACATTCCAGGTATGGTGGAGAGCTCAAAACTTGTTTACAATCTTCTTTGACGGGGCTTCTAAAGGAAACCTCGGTCCCTCGGGCGCCGGTGGGATCATCTTCTCTCCTGAAGGGCGTTCCAGGGACTCTTTCTTCTGGGGTCTTGGTGTGAAGACTAACAATCAAGCTGAATTGCTCAGCCTTCTTAAAGCTTGTCAAATCGCCAGAGAAAAAGGGATCAAGGATATCCAGATTTTTGGAGAATCGGAGATCCTCATAAAGAAGTTGATTGCTGGAGAGCTATTCAGAAATGCAGGTCTCAACAGAACTCTGGAAAGACTGAAAAGAGTCCTCTCATTCTTTGCATCTTACAAAATCTTCCATATTCTCATAACTTCAAACAGCGAAGCGGACTTGATGGCAAACAAAGGGAGCGCTCTGGACAGAGGGTGGTTGTTCATCAATGAGGACAGATTTGTAGAAACTCCTCCATAACGGTTAGATATAGTAGCTGCTCTAGAAGTGCAAGCAGAATGTAAACTAGGCTGCTTCGGCAAAGCCCCTCTCCTTTTCCACCAGATTTAATAAAAAATCATACCCGTTATAGTTTAAAAAAAAAAAAAAAAAAAAGTGTAATGATGGAAATAGTAGTAGCATATATTTCAGCTATATTCGGCATGCTATTGTCTCTGTCTTAGGCAGTGATATTAGGGGGAACATTACAAATGGACATGTCTTACGCATCAATCTCGTTGTTTGGTGAGTTGAAAATATTATATAGGGAATTCCAAATGGCCTATATGGTAAGCAGTAGAACTCAACCAGATAATCATCCCATTTATGCAATAGACACAGAGGTAGGATAAAAAAAAATTCTTTAATGATTTAGGTATTGATGGAGAAGTATCATAATAGGTTGAGGTCGATGTTCAGAAAAACAAGTTTAAACAATCTCAGCTGAAGTCTCGAATTTTTATTTTGATGGATCCACTTGTGAGAAGGGTTTTAGGGCAAGAATTTGGATTGTTCCGCCAGATTGTACCAGTCAATTACATTCATGCAAATTGTATTTTGACTATACAAACAACGTGGCAGAATATGAAGCTTTCATTATTGGGTTGAACCTGTTAAGAGAGTAGAAAGAGAAGAAAATTCATATTTTTTGAGTTTCGGAGCTAATTGTGAACCATGTCAAAGGCACTTATCAAACCATACACTCAAGGATGAGAGCCTACTGGAATGAGGTATGGGATTTGTTTTCAATTTTTTCTCTAAGCATGAAATATCTCTCATTCTTGTAGAATAAAATGGAATTGTAGACTCTTTAGCAACAATTTCTAATGCATTTAGAATTCCTATTTATCCTAATGAAAAATATCAAATCAATGTGATACATAGGCCTTCTATCCCGAACAATACAAGGCACTGTAAAGTGTTTGAAGATGATAAAAAATTTAGAATATTTCTTGAAAGAACTAATGAATTTCTTAGCAATCCAATTAAAAAATATGAAGATGAGACCATAGAGAAAGACACGAAAACAATAGCCTTCTTGAATATTGTTGTTGGACAGCCTATAATTCAGTTAAGTAATAATGTAATCTCTATATGTTTAGTTCCTTTAGAGAAATTACTTTATTCAAATGATGTGGAAGTTAGGCCTAAAATCATGCCAAGTGATGGGGATATGGAAGACTATAATTTGGGAACTGAAGATAAATCAAAGATGGTTAAAGTTTCTAACACTTTGAAACCAAAGAAGAAGTTGAAGTATGCTGAATTGTTAAAGGATTTGGTAAATGCATTTGCTTGGAGATATGAAGTCTTAAAACTCTATTACGAAACTGTCACCCAGCATACTATACCACTCAAGTAAAATGAGAATCCCATTAAACAAAAGTTAAGAAGGATCAATCAAAAGTTGTTGATGCTGATTGAAAAATAGGTGAAGAGATTATTGGCTACAAAAATCATAATCCCATTGAGATTGTCAAACTAGATAGAAAACTTGGTACTATTCAGGAAAAAGAGAGGAGAAATTCGAATTTGAAAAGGATTTCTATCCTGGATGGGTTTTCTTGATATAATCAGATCCTGGTTAATCCAAAATATCGGAACAATACTGCTTTCACCATGCCATGGGGCACATTTATGTATTCAAAAATGTCATTCAGACTCATGAATGTTGCAACCACCTTCCAAGAGCGGTGGATATAACTTTCACTAAGGAAAGAGATATGTTTTTTGTAATTTATCTATATGATATACTGTTTTTTCAAAATCTAAATCTGCTCATTTAAAATATTTGATGACATTCTTCACTAAGTTTAGGAAGTTCAGAGTTTCTTTAACTCCGAAAAGATCCCATTTCGCTATGAAGGAGGGAAAGTTGTTGGGTCACATATTATCAAAATATGGCATTCAGATAGATCTTATCTGAGTGACAACAATATTAAATATTGAACAACCAAGAAATAGGAAAGAAATGCAGTCATTTCTAGGAAACGTAAATTTTCTACGAAGATTTATCCCAAATTTTGCAAAGCTTTTGAAGGTGATGTCAAACATGCTTAAGAAAGGAAATGAAATTAAATGGATTGAACAAGCTAAGGCATCCTTTAGTGATATCAAAAAGGATTTAGGTCAAGCTCCTTTACTCACTAGTCCAAATTTCTCTAAAGATTTTGTATTTTTTTCATTTTCTTCTGAGCGCACCATCTCTAGTGTTTTACTTCAGAAGAATGGGGAAGGTCATGAACAACCCATTTCATTTTTTAGTACGGAATTGAGAGATGTTTAATTGAAATACAACATAATGGACAAACACGCATATGTACTGATTAAATCACTCAAATATTTTAGGGTCTTTATACTACATTCTCATGTGATTTCCTATGTACCAGATGCTGCAATAAAAAGTATTATGATCCTGCCTGATAGTGATGGCAGGATGGGGAAGTGGATTGCTAAGATGTTAGAATTTTATTTGGAAATCAAGCCTACCAAATTAATCAAACGAAAAGGTTTAGCGAGACTAATGACTAAACAAATATTGATACTTTTCATGTGAATTCAATTATGGAATTATCATATTTTCCAAAGGATGAGTCAATGGTTAAAGTGGATTATTGTTTTAGATATTGTGCATCGTATACTAATTTCATGTGCATATTACATAATCTACAAGTGCCACTGGGGACAAATAAAGTGTTAGGTCTCTATAATACTAGTGGTTACCTCATTACTACTGTAGTTGTATCCCTTATTAATATTGTTGTGCCCCTATTTTCCCCATATTGTTATTATTGTGCCCCATAGAATCCCTCTATTGTTATTTTTGTGCCTTTATATTATTATTGTTAGGTTGGCTGGGTTATATTGTGAATCCTTAGACTCCTATATATAGAAAGGAGGTTTTGTCATTTCAATAATCAAAGAATCATTCATTTTTGTAACATAAAGGAGGTTTCCCCCTCGAAGAGGCTAAATTATAAGGCATTGATCTATCTTTTCTATCCTTTTGTGAGCTAGTTTCATAACATTTGGTATCAGAGCTTTGGATTCTACGGTTTCGCTGCTCCAAATAGATCATCATGGCATTTTCGCTATAAATTTTTCTCTGTGAGGTTTCAGAAGTGAAAAAACAAACCCATTTGAGATGAAATTGCATTGAACCTCAGTTCCAAATTTCAGAGCTTTTTGCGTTATATTTGCAGTGATATGATCTGAGGAAGTTGGTAATTCTGCAGACTCCTGAATTACATTCCAAATAGGTGACCTAGGGAAAATCGTCATAACTTTCTCTTTGAACATTAGATTGAAATTTCGTAAGAAGATGAAAAAAGAGGACAAACTGTAGTTTCTTGTATATATTTTCAAAGCCAAAGGTAGAAACAGGTGCATGTGGCACGTCATACAAGTTCGCTCTACTGAACTAGTCTATAATCAGGTCAATGTGGGAGTTTTGGCATAACTCTTCCTTGGAGAACCCAATTTGGATCAAAATGGTGGCATTGGAAAGAGGACACAGAGAGCTAATGTGGGTTGCAATTTAAGAACTAGATGATCTGAAATTACAGAGATACATCAAAGGCAATATCGGGCTCCTACAAAATGAAAAAAGGTGTGTAGATTTTTTAAAATTTTTGCTTAAGCTTGGTTTGAAGAATTATTTTGAAGGAACTTAAAGGGCATAGTAGAGAATTATTATTGGTAACTGATGCCCCGAGGAAAGAAAATGCAAACACCTAGTAAGCAACCTGAAAGCTCTAGCATGACTCATGAAGAAGAGGAAGAAATGCTAGATGATATATAAAAATTACAAAACCAAGTGCAACAAATGTCACTCTCACAAAAGCTAACAGAAGCTAAGATAAATTGCATGGAATCTAAGATAAAGGGCATGGAAGCTAAGATGAATGGCGTGGAAGCTGAGATGGTTGATTTGAAGATAGCTTTGAAGACAGATTTGAACACAGGCATGGCAGATTTGAAGACAGATTTGACAAATTTTCTACAAGAAATACTTACTAATGGCGAAAGGGTAGTAAATGAAACTCATGATGCAAACAAAAGAAATGTTAATCATGATTTCATAGACTCTAATGTTGGATCAAAGACCCACCATATTCCAAAAATCAATATGAGGAAGTTTGATGGCAAGGATCCCGCAACATGGATATTACAGATGGAGCAATTTTTCGATCTCAATAATGTGCAAAACACACAAAAGGTACGTATTGCAACTTTATATTTGGAACCAAATCAGTTTGTATGGTATCAATGGCTTTGCTCTCGTAAACAAATTATCACTTGGGCAATTTTTACGGAAAAATTGACAACACATTATGAGGATACAAAAAGCAACACTTTTTTTAGCCAATTGATAAGTCTCAAACAAAAGGGTTCAATAATGGAGCACATTGAGGAGTTCCAAAAATTGAACATAAGGGTAAAAGATATTCCAGAGGAGCATAGGATTGATGTGTTCATAGGGTCTTTAAAGGATAATATCCAACATGATGTTCACCTTTGGGAACCTGATTCATTAGAGAAGGCATTTAGGTTAGCAAGAAAAATGGAAAGCAAAATTATGGCAACCAGGAAGCATACCACTCACAACTATAAAGATGGAAGTGTTGTTGCCCCTAGTCTTCCACAACTATAAGGTTGACACCACAATAATTGGAAGAAAAAAGAGCAAAAGGGCTTTGTTACAGTTGTGATAGCAAATACACTAAAGGTCATAAGTGTGCTGAGAAGAAATTATTCTACATAGATTGTGAAGAGGAAGAAGAAAAGAAGCAAGAAAGGTCAAAAGAAGAGGATATACTCTAGGAACAAAGCCTAGATAAAAAGGAAATGAATCCGACCATATCTTGTAATTCATTGGCTAGCATTACCACTCCTCAAACCATCAAGATAGAAGGACAAATCAAGAAGAAAAAGGTAATAGTGTTAATTGATTCAAGAAGTACCCACAATTTTATTCATTGTAAGATAGCAAAAGAATTGAATTGCTTCCTATATCCAGCACCAGAGTGTCAAGTGATGGTTGCAAATGGAGGAATTATAAATTGCTCTGGAAAGTGCCATAATATAAATCTATCCATGGGAGAATATGTATTTACTAGCCCAATGCTTTCCATTCCAATGGGAGGTGATGATGTTGTACTAGGATTCCAATGGCTACAATCCTTGGGTACAATATCTTTTAATTTTCAAGAACTTTTCATGAAATTTTCTACGGAAGGAAAGGAAGTTGAATTAAGGGGTATTGCAAGGAAACTAGGAAAGATAATTAGCTCTAACGGTATAAAAAAAGCTTCTAAAAAAGGAACAAAGAGGTGTAATTTCACAATTATGTTCGCTAGATGTTTCCACATCAAAATCATCTATTTCTCTAGATATCCAAAACGTCTTGGACAATCATTCCAAGGTATTTGAGACTCCCAAATGTCTCCCACCTATTCGTGATCATGATCATACTATTCATCTGATTCTAGGAAGTGATCCTCCAAACATCAGGCCGTATAGATATCCCTATGCCCAAAAGACTGAAATTGAATGTATGGTTGCAGAAATGCTAGAGGCTAGTATAATTCAACCTAGTCAAAGTTATTTCTCTGCTCTAGCAGTATTGGTGCACAAGAAGTATGGATCATGGCACATGTGTCCGGATTATAGGGAGCTCAACAAGCTCACTATTAAAGATAAGTTTCCCATTCCTGTCATTGATGAATTACTGGATGAATTGCATGGATCAATTTACTTCACCAAGTTGGATCTTCATTCAGGATATCATCAAATTAGAATAAATACTGAAGACATTGCAAAAACAACATTAGAACTCATAAGCATCATTATGAATTTTTGGTCATGCCTTTTGGCCTTACCAATGCACCTTCTACATTTCAAGGTTTAATGAATTCCATTTTCAAACCCTTCCTTAGAAAATTTGTGTTAGGATTTTTTGATGATATACTAATCTACAACAAGTCTTGGAAGGATTATGTTGACCATGTTGACATGATGCTACAACTATTGGAGGAGAAACAATTATATTCAAAAAGATCCAAATGTTTCTTTGGAGTACAAGAGGTGGAATATCTGGGTCATATTGTATCTCATGAAGCAGTTAAGGTAGACCCTAGCAAAACTAAAGCCATTAAGGAATGGAAAATCCCCACATCCATAAAGCATCTGCGAGGATTTCTCGAGTTGATAGGTTATTATTGCAAGTTTCTTGAGAATTATGGGAGAATAGCAGCACCTCTAACAACATTATTGAAGAAAGATGGATTTTCATGGACTCCAGAAGCAACAAAGGCCTTCGAAAATCTTAAAGAGGCAATGTGCCAAGCACTGGTCTTAGCTACACTAGACTTCACAAAAACCTTTATTGTGGAATGTGATGCTTCAGGAAATGGAGTTGGTGTTGTTTTAATGCAAGATGAAAGACACATTGCTTTTGAAAGTCGTCCAATCAAGGGAAATTTTTTACACAAAGCTATTTATGAGAAAGAAATGTTGGCAATACTACATGCACTTAAGAAAT
>APFE030720494.1:30032-57933 GCA_000404065.3 Pinus taeda
TTTATAAATAAATGAGTGATGGTGTGTGTGGAGTGAATTCTAAATGAGTGAGGGTGTGTGATTAGTGATTCCTAACTAATTGCTGAAAAAAAAGAAGACTTTGAAGGAAATGAATTGAAATAACTGAAAGCAAAGAACCACTCTCTAATGGTATTAGACACCATTCATGCTGCTGCAAAAATAAGAAAATCACTTAAAAGACCAATGATAATGTTTATCTCTTCCTAACTCTCTGCCTCTAACACATAGTACTGTGTAAGACACGATTAAGAAGTAGCTAAAAGTAAGTCTAATAACTGATAAAAATGAGAAAATCTACTTTAAAGACTAGTGATAATATTTTGCTCTCTCTAACTCTCTGCCTATATCACATAGTACTGTGTAAAGCACGATTAGAGAGTAGCTAAGGATTAGTCTAGAAAGCACCCAAAGCCAGCTGCAAGTGATTAGTATTCAGATCTCTAAAAGATAAACAATTTATAGTAAGAGACCATACATATATTAGCAGACAGTTTTGAAAATTAAAACTAAAAACTAGCTATGGAAATAAAATAAGGAGCAGAAGATTTAAATCTGTCAACTGAAACTACCACTAGATGCAAAGCAAACACATAAACACACAAATAATCCCGGGTCAAAACCTGCAAAAGAGCAATGCTGATCAGCTTAAAGAAAGGATCCAAAACGAATTAAAGTGAAGTAAATTATGTTGTACATAGATCAAGAAAAGAGAATGCTGAAAATGAAAATACTATACAAGGCTAGTATGAACAGGGGCCCTCCATTCACATAACCCAAGAAAAACTCAAAGTGTTGAAAGCTCCAAAACAGCACTGGTTCTATTACTCCATATGCAGAAATTCACAGTAAAGAGTGCTAGAACAGCACTATAAAAACAGAGTTTTAGGAATGCTCAAAAATTACAACAAGTTCACAATATACAACAAGTAAAATTCTCCTTAAGCGTACGCAGACGCAAGTATTTATAGGCATCTGAAGGATAGCCTATGCGTGCTGCTAAAAATGGAAAATAACAAACTGTCATGTGTAATTAAAACTGAATTAACACGTCTTGAGCCTGCGTGGGTGAGCTGGAGGTCCTGGTCGTCATGGGGATTGAATCCAAAGTTGGATTATGTTCCCCACGTCCTGCGAAACATGGGCACGCCACCTTCTGAGCTGACGTGACCAAACAGCTTACGCATCACCGTTGAGCTGCTTTCGTTGACCGGATCTTGCTCCTGTTTGACCGGAGGTATGGATGACGTGGGTGATTAAACAAATGGCACAGGAACCTCGAGCACCTTGATACCTAAGTACCCACGTGGCTCGTTTGGAAAAATGGCACGTGGAACCTTGAGAACAACAAAAAGGCTGTGGAATCTCCAGATGGCTGCGGAATCATCAGATAGCTGCAGAATCGGCAGAGAGCTGCGGAATGCCTGTAAATATGTCAAAATCTAAAAAAAACAGTCACACATTAGCAAAGCTCACTTGATCATGCTTAATGACATCTAATGTAATGATCTAGGTGGTTTTACAGGGAAAATGAGGTGAAAGAGAGAGATAGGTGATGGAAAACAGTAGATAATAGTAGATACTGAGGTGTAGGTTAGAGGCTCTACACTAACACCAAAAATCAAAATGTGGTCCTAGAAACTAGAACAACTAACCATGATGATGATCATGATAGAAAACTATAGCACGGGAAAAATCGACGAAGTAATCGCCTAAGTGGCCCTGGAACCCCAACCACATGTCTCTAATATCGGGGAAGGATTTCATTTGTCTCAGTCTTTGGGATATCCAAATTTCACCTCTCTAGGTTGTGTTCCAGCTCTGCCAAAGTCTCGACCACATTTGGGTTAGCTGTTATAGGCTCCTCGCCTTGTCTGTTAAATCGCCTCAGCTCGGCTGGTCGGTTTAGGCCCACATCTACACATGCATTTCATATAATTAGCCTTTGAAGACAAAAAATACATAGATATTTAAAAATTGAAAACATGTCGAAATGAGAAATTCTCACCCAGATCACCCCACTGAGCTCCGACTGGAAGTGGGATATTAGGGTCACCTCTGTAATCCATCTTGACATATGGGAATTCCTCGATCGAAATGATCTCTTGGCCCAACCAACAAAAAAACTCGGGAGTATACCTCACCAACAATCTGTCGCCTCCATGACGTGCCATAAGTGCAACCCATCTCAACATACGTGGATACTTGGGACCTCCCTCATCTACTAAGATCTATTGTGGCCAAAGAATTGGAATCTTCTCTAAGGCGAAAGAAATAAGAATGGCGCCATAACCGAACTTCTTCAATTTCCCATTCTTGCATCGAGTCAGTTCTCCCTTCATGTTTATAACTACTTCCTTGAACCAATTGAACATCATGGATTTCTAGCATTCCACGATAGTCTACATCTGTGCCCGTGTGGCCAAATGAAGGGAAAGGTTGTCAAACATCGTGCTAATAGTAAAAGCAATGGTCCTTAGGGGAAAGAGTCTAATCTTTAGCTCAATTGTGTGTTTGTTTATAGTTTCCGTCAAGGATCTAGGGAGATCACTCTTGTCTGCAAGAGGGATTTGTCTATTGTAACACATGTCTTTTTAAGTTAATAATGAAAAAGAATTTTGATCGAAATCCCGTAAAAGAAATTTTGATACTTAAAAAAAAAAAATTGAGTACATGTCTTGTTAAGTTTAAATTGTGTATTGATAAGTTTTTGAGTATATGGTTGGTTAAGTTTAAACAAGTTTTCTATGGTATTTTAGTCTTTGCCACTTAAGTGGATATTATGTATTTACAAAAATTATAAATTGATATATGAAGTAGAAAGTTAATTGAATTTTTGGTGGGTAGTAACCATTACCAATTTGGAACATGTACACTTGTACTCTATCTGTTAAAGCATGGTAGGTAGTTATTTATTTCCATTTTATTTCTATTCATTTTTTATGGAAATACATGCTCAATTATGGTGGGTAGTAAGTGATTGTAAATAGGTTACTTATGTGAATATGAACTACTTTCAAGGATTTCAATTATGATGCTTAACAATGAAAAATCGTTGCGTAAATATTTAAAAATTATGGCATAAATATTGCAACTGCATCAAATTATGGCCCAAAGGGCATGCCTTCAAAATTATGGTCCAATTAAATGTTCGAAATATAATTTTTTTCAATAATATTGAAAAATAAATATTTGTTTTTTAAAGTTAAACATTATAACTTGGATGGGTCAATGTGAATCGATTGCTATAGTTCTACCATGTCAGTGACTAATAATACAATGATAAAATTTGTGTGTGTGTGCAATTTAATTTTTATTAATACTCAATTTTATAAAGTTTCAAGTTTACATATAAATTCATAATTTTAATTTACTAAAAATTTTAATAAATTAAAATTATTTAGTAGAGTTATTATTATATAATATCTTCTAAAAGAATTCCTTTAAGATTTTTTTGTTTACTTATATTTTATTTTTGTTTTCAAGCAATTTAAGGAATCTAAATTAAGAAGCTTTAGCTCTATTTTGTAGCTTGTGTGAGTTATTTGTGTAGTTATTCTTCGTTTATTATATTTGTAATAATTTGCTCCTTCCATTATCAGGGTCCAAGCAAATCCAGCAAGGAAGAGTCGTTTCTCTCTAAGGGTGTTTTTTTTCATTGTTGTTATCTATGTGCTACTCATATATTGACTTCTAAGAACAATTGTTATTTTCCAATTGATTGGAGAGCCATTCCTACCACCATGAACCATTCATTTTAATTCATTGTCATCGTAAGGTGCACTTCTTCTCGGCAAGTGACTAAAGTGTAGGTTTGTTGGGATACCGCGCATCAGAGTATCGGGTGAACGAAATGTGAACAGTAAGTGCGAAAATATAGAGACCCACTATAATAGGATCTCAACATAAACAAATTAAAAATTAAAAAACATAAACAAATAGGATCTCAACAATTAAAATTAAAATAATATTAATATAATTAAATATGTAGTTCAATCGTAATTAGCAAATTAATTAAAATTAAAATAATTAAAAGAAACAATAAATTTAAAAATCAATATAATTAAATTAATTAAAACAATTATAATTAAAATAAATATAATTAAAACATGAAATAATTAGTACTAATAAAATTAAACAATAATACAATATAATAGAACAATTAAAATAATTTAAAGACTTGTCGGCTAAGCATCTCTTGCATCTCTATATATATTTGGCAAATAAGACCAGTCTTTCAATTAATTCTCTCACATCCTGAAGATGAATCACCGTTGCTGGTTCGAAACTTCGATCTAAAAAAAAATTAAATGCGATGGATCCGGAAGAAAATCTACACAAACATGAAACTCGCAGAAACCTCAAAGACAAAGTACCTCTTTATTTTTTACAAGCTTGAGGAGGATAAGATATGCTTGTTTTGTAAGTTCATCCTTCTGATGAGTCCATCGAAGTATTTTTAACCAACCCTAAGAAGGAATGGTTTTGGTCCTGTTATGCTTAACGAGTCCTATATTGTTTAATTTTTACAAGTTCAGTAAAGGAGTAACTCGATGTCATCTTCTTTTAAGATTTTGAAAAATACATAAAAAGGAAATTCCTTCAGTTCTTTTGCCATAAAATGTTAACGAGGCTCTCCGTGATTTTTAGTTTTAGAAAGTCAGAAGAAAAACATAAGTAAAATCTACCATGTTATTTTTCATAATTTTAGTCTCTCAAGCCCAAAAAAGGATAAAATAATGTAAGATAGAACTCAATTGACCATGTTTGATCAATGTATACCTTTTTTGTAAATAGTCCTATCTCAGTTCGTAAAAGGGGTAAACTTATACTAAGTGGATGGTTGTTCATTTACTTTTACGAGCTCGAACAAACAAGTACTCGACAATAATTTCATTTTTTAAGAGTTTTAAAAGGGATTAAAAGACGACTCTATGATTTTCGCTTTTCGTAATTTTTCAAGGGCATGAAATGTGATAAAAGTCTGGTAATAGTCAAAATGATTTATTCTCACTTTGTAACACGTTATGCACATTTAAACTCAATAAATTATTATAACTGCTCAAAAACATAAAATTTTCCTTGCTAAAAGGTCTTAATCATAAAAATAATATTAATTTTTAGCTCAAAAACCCTATAAGGTGGAAAAAATAAGTTATTTCTCACCATTTGCATTTTTTCCATTTGAGAGAGAAAAAAGAGATTTTTACCACCAGACTTCCGGGACTACTTCCGAGCTAACCGGTAGATGAAATCACAAATCACTTCCCCCATGTAGAAGATCTCTTCCTAATTAACCTTTTCATCCATTTAAATTTCAAATTTAATCTTTCAATCAATTTTTCGGTGTAAAAAATTGTGAATAATTCCACCCTCAACCCTACACTAATGTTCTTTTATCAGGTAGTGCAGTCTGGTAAATTTTTACATGCAAATAATCACAGACTGCATGGACATGCTCTGGAAAATTCGAACAACTATGCCTTGTTTGTAAAAAGCGACAGTGGAGGCACCGAGGGTTTTAAAAATAAAAGAATTGAACCCAAAAAAATTATGAGATTGACTTTAAAAAATATTCTAAACTCTTTTAAATGGTCATTTTAGGTTTATTGATTGCTCAAAATGGAATGGAGTAAAATAGAACACAAATCCAATGATTTGGAAGCTTTGGAAAATCCAACTACCATGCAGGCTCTTAGAACTTGTGGCCTCCTGAAATAATGGCTCATACCTGGGATGAAATCTCAGGTAGATTTGAAGACATGGCCGGTAAGGACTTGGAATGTCCAGGAATAATTTTTCGTGATTGGAGATCATCACGTTACCATTGAAGCTGATGGCATCTATTTATTAAATGGGCTTTCTCGTCGAGGAGCCGATATTTCATTATTTGGACAGACGACAAGAGGAGATACTACAGATGGGTATCTACAACTTTTTTGTGGGGCTGCACCACCCAAGGATGGCAGGATTGATATTCGGACGATTAGACTCTTTCCCCTCAGGACCATTGCTTTCACTGTTAGCACGATGTTTGACAACTTTTCCCTTCATTTAGCCACACAGGCGTAGATGTAGACTGTCGTGGAATGCTAGGAATCCATGATGTTCAATTGGTTCAAGGAAGTGGTTATAAACATGAAGGGAGAACTGACTAGATGCAAGAATGGGAAATTGAAGAAGTTTGGTTATGGCACCATTCTTATTTCTTTCGCCTTAGAGAAGATTCCAATTCTTTGGCCACAATAGATCTTAGTAGATGAGGGAGGTCCCAAGGATCCACGTATGTTGAGATGGGTTGCACTTATGGCACGTCATGTTGTTGTTGTGTTGAGGAGCCCTGCCTGGAAGCTGTGGCCACAACCTTCTTCTTTCCCTAAGGGAAAATCATAAGGAAAACAAATTTCTTGGTTTGGGAAATGATCTTATTGCATTTATTTGTAGTGATGAAAGAGATAGCGATAGGCGGGGCTAACTCTGGTATCCTGTACAACTTATTGGCTAAAGTAATAATCACAAAGAGAGTTCTAGAATCATATACAACATGTCGCTTCCACAGGTGTGGTTTTCCTAAGAATACATATTAAACTTCAAGAGGAGAAACATCACACAATACCTCATCCGTGAAGGGATTGATGTTGTAGGGAAGGTGGCACTGCTGGCTCACACGGAGATCTCGTCCTTGGTGAAGCCACCTGATGGTGTACGACTGTGGATGTGATGTAGTCTTTAGACCCAGCCACTTCATGACCTTTGCTGAAATGAGGTTCTTTTGGCTCCCGTTGTCGACAAGGAACTGTAGTGAAGAACCCTTCACCCACATCTGTGATTAGAAAAGGCATTCCCCCTCCTCTGGATATTCAGGCTCAATGTTCTAGATATTGGTGCTGCCCATGGTGGAACTAGGCTTTGCATCAGTGATCTTCTTCCCTTTATCATTCCCCTTATCAGATTTTGATTGAGAGTCAGAACATATGTATGATTCATAGGCCTTTGGCTCAGCTACAAATGATTTCTTGGCCTGACACTCACTTGTGTTGTGAAAGGAGCTCTTATGGAACTCACACCATTTTCCTATGTCCTTCTTTGTCTTTGTGGTGTTGTTCTTTTTTCTATTTAAACTTCTACTCAATCTTGACAGTGTATCAGTACGCCGTGCCGAGCAAGGAAATGTCTAGGAACTCCATCTCGTCCTAGATGTACCTATGTAGATTGTTGTGGTACTTGAGTAACAAATGTCATTCAGTATCCTTGATACCCAGCTTCGTACGAAGGGATTGGAAAGTATTTGTGAACTCTGGCACATCTTGGTTCACTCCCTGTCGTAGCATGGTCCACTTTATGTATTTATATTCATAGCTACCGATAAGGTAATATTGTCCCTTGATGGCGTCTCAGAAAGAATCCCAAGTAGGTGTGGCTGAAAACAATGAGGGTTCACTCTCGTCCTTTTGTTCACAGTAGGTTTCCCACCAGTATTTGATGTATTGGGCGGCTTTGAGAAGTGCAAAAGTAATCTTTTCCCGATTGGAAAAGTCATGAACTGAAAAATATCCTTCCAACATATTTAACCATTTATCTACAGCATCTGCATCTATCAAGCCCTCAAATATGGGAATATCGAAGTTAGCGTGTACCTTAAAAGGAGTGGTGCTTCCAGAGTGGCTACTGGATGAAGTTGTGTTTCCTGTGGGTAGCCGTCGAAGGATCTAGGCAAAGTTATCCATCATTGGGTTCTGCTATCGCTTGAGGGATTCCTTGAGCAATATTTTGAAAGGGTCTATAGCCCCCTCATATTTCTTTTCTTTCGCCATGGGAGGTCGTCGGGGTTTGCGAGGCTGATCTTGCAATGGTTCAACTAGATCGAGCCCTATGTCCTTATACCCTGACTTCGTTGGGGACATGCAAAGAAAAAAAGAGAAAGCACAGACTTCTCTGATACCCCTGATCTGAACTTAAACAAGGATGCAACAAATTACAGATATAATCATAAATACATATATGCAGCAGAAAAGCACTTCATTTCATTAATAGAAAAGTATTGAACTATGATTACAAACATAATGAAAATAAGATAGCTCGAGCGATGGTAGCTTATCTCTGAGAAGAGATGTGGCAGCTACATGCCAATTGAAATGTGTTACAATGAGGCTCAAGGGCCTATTTATTATTGAAAAACATGAGAAAACCCTAAAGAACCAAAACCCTAACCCCAGGAGATGTAACACCAAGATGTTGTGGGCCTCGTTGGGTTAGTTGGGCAACCAACTTCCCAGGGTCGTAACTTGGTCATATTATCTTTGTTTGGTGCGTATGATACCTTGTTGGAAACGTCTCTGTAATTACTACAAGTTTTGCCACGGGACCCTAACTATGGCTATGGGCTTGCAGCGGACCTAAAAAAACGTCATTTAGGGGGTCAAAACTACTCCGGAAGTTTAGGACCCAAAAAATGCTCAAAATAGTAAATGATGAAATAAACAAGGAAACATATGAAACTAAACATAACCAAAGTCTCTACCAGGTGAGAAAACACACAATTCTAACTTCTTTTAGTACCTTGGTTTTGTTTACATAATATAAAAGAAAATTTTGAAACTGCATTCATCATAGTACATTTTAAACTAGGTTGGTTAACCTTGGTGTTTTGTTTTAGGAGAAAATGGAAAATAATGTGGTGCAGGAGACATCAGGGGATCTCAAAAGATTCAAGAAAACGGTATGAAGACAAATGCAATTTGAAATTTGGATTCCCCAAATGTCATGATGTGTTTCATATTAGGAGATATATTTTATACCTGTTGTGATCATGTTCAATCTTATTCTAACATTGTTTAAGGCAATGCCACCGATTTTTCGTCATTATATTCATAAAGAGATTGAATGGGAGAACCCAAAACCTATAGCAATGTAGTTAAGGTTCATAACTAACTCCATGAGTGAATAATGGAAACATGATCTTGAGTTACAAATAATTTAGCATTATTGTTTATATTAAGGACAAACTATAAATATATTTATAGACTACATTAGAAGATTTGACATTATGTGTCTATATCAAGGGAATGAACTAAAATTATCTCTATGGATTACATTTGTTACCCTCTTCTTTGAAATGGGTACAAGATGCTAAAAATTGTGAATGCCTAGTGCTAACTGCAGGACCCTAAGAAGTGAAATTGTAAGCCATGGTTCGCTTGCAAATTCTAACAATGTTGTTTCATTATTTAACGTCGTAAGAATAAAATATCCTTTGAACATGTGTCGAATGAATATGATTATCGATGAATATTCTCATTTGTCACGCTTGGAACCAATTTTTATGCCTGATTCTTTTGACAAAGACTTTTTAACTGATGAAAGGATTATGGAAGTTATGACTTTGGACGAAATGCCATGGGATGATTCTCATCATCGTTCATCTTTCTTACCAACTTTTGATAAAATTGAGAATAATTTCTCATCTATGTTTTCATCTGAGATTATTAGTGATCCTCAATGTCCAATATCTATCCTTTCTTTTGATTCTGAAAAGAATTTGGGAAACATATTGGCAATAATACCCATAAACATCTCGGTGAAACTAGAGTTAATTGAAGATATTAATATAGGAGCTTCTTGTTCTTTAGAAGAAATTCAGGATTATAAAGCCCTATTTGAGTAATTTCGTGACATTTTTGCCTGGTCTTATGAATAAATGTCAAGAATTGACCCTAGTATAGTTGTACATGAGATAAAAACTTATCTGGATATAAGCCTGTGAGACAACGATTACGTCCCATATATCCATGAAAAGTTGCCGCTATCAAAACTAAGGTTGAAAAACTATTGAAAGTAGGATTCATTTACCCTGTTCCTTTAACTGATTGGGTATCGAACATTGTACCTGTTAATAAGAAACGAGGAACTATTCGAGTATGTGTCAATTACAAAGATATTAATAAATCTTGTCCTAAAGACAATTATCCAACTCTGTATATCGACTAGATTGTTGATGACTATGTTGAGAATGAAATATTCTCTTTTATGGATAGATTTTCTCGCTGCAATCAGATAACATACTCCCTACTGATCAATATAAAGCCACATTTATTTTCCCGTGGGGAACTTTTTCTTATCGTAAACTCCCATTTGGCTTGAAAAATATTGGCACAACTTTTCCACAAGCAATGTCTTATGCATTCCATGATATCAAGTATATTGTTCAGTCCTATTTAGATGACCTTCCAGCTCATTCAATGAAAAGGCAAGATCACCCATTTCACTTCAAAGAAATTTTCATTAGGTGTGGGCATTACAATATTCGTTTGAATATGCACAAATGTATTTTTTGTGTGCAATCTGATTAGCTTCTAGGATTCATCATTTCGAAAGAAGGCATTTGTGTTGACCACCTTAAGGTAGAGGCAATTATGAATTTGTCTCCTCTTTCTAGTCTTTGACAACTCCAAAGTTTGCAAGGGAAAGAATTTTTTTTGCGTAGATTCGTCCATAATTATGTTGAACTAACCTATGGTTTTACTCGACTGTTGAAAAAGGGTATTCCATTTTTCTAGGATGAGCTTGCTGAAAAATCTTTTGATGCATTAAAACACGCATAGACTAATGCATCGTTACTGCATCCCCCTGATTATCATTGAGATTACCTTCTATATCTAGCTGCGTCCGATGCCACTATTCGCGTGGTGTTAGTCCAAGAAGATGACTCTAGGAGTGAATATGTGATTTATTAAAGTATAAATCTCACTAAAAGTGAGATTAAATACACACATGTGGAGAAGCTAGCTTTGGAAGTTATTCAAGCTATTCAACGATTCTGTCACTATATACTTTTTCGAAAAACAACTTTCGTTTTGGATTACAACCCTATGATGTACATTCTTACCAAGAAGTTGCTAGGGGAAAAATACTCCAAATGGATAGTTATATTGCAAGAATTTGATTTAGAATTCAAAAGATCTAAATCAAAGAAATCTTTGGTTTTCGCTAAATTATTGTGTGACTTTCCACATACTAATACAGAAACTATAGCAAAAGATTCCTTTGCTGATGAATCTCTCTTTATTATTAGTATGTCAGATCCATGGTATCAAAATATCATTATATATCTTCAAACCCAAACTTTTAGGCCTGATTGATCTAGAACTGATCGTCATTGAATCTAATACCAATCCCAACAATATAATATTGTTGGCGACACTCTTTATCATCGTAGTACTGATTCTATCTTTCGGCATTGTTTGACTCTCCAAGAGGCCAAAAAAACATTAAATGATTTTCATTATGGAGCATGTGGCGATCATATGTCTGGGTATGCTACTGCCCAAAAGATATTTCGTGTCGGTTATTTTTTGCCTTCAAATTTTAAACATTGCATTATTGCAGTTTGAAATTGCCATAATTGCCATGTCTATGATCATAAAATGCAAGCACCTCTAGCTCCTCTTCACCCTATCATAGCTATCGATCCTTTTACCAAATGGGGCATAGATTTCATCACCTGTAATTGTCACTCAGCCGGGGGCCATGGGTATAATATCCTTGCAGTGAATTACTTTACGAAATAGGTCAAGGTGATGCCTACATATAAAGATAATGGCAAAGCTGTAATAGTTTTCATTTTCAATCATGTGATTTCTCGGTTCACTGTCCCACAATCTATTGTTACGGATCATGGTAGCCATTTTCGTAACTTTATGATGACTAAACTATCAACATGGATTGGCTTACACCATGATATCTCTATTCCTTATTATCCACAAGATAATGGTAGAGTTAATGCTGTCAATAAGGTTTTAACAAATATGATTAAACAGATAGTTGGTATTCATAAAGGAAACTTGCATACTATGCTTTTTTCAGCATTGTGGTCTTATCGTACTACTGCAAAAACATTGACAAGTTTTACTCCTTTCCAACTTATTTATGGTTTGGAAGCAGTATTGCCCATTGAGCGTGAAATGCCATCTCTGAAACTAGCCATCGAATGACTACCCGCTACCTCTACAGACGAAGAACATTTTGTACACTTAGCATGTTTAGATGAAACTCACCGTGATGCCGCACTAGCTAGTGAGGCTCGTCAAACATGATTCAAAGCTCAGTTTGATCAAAACGTGGATCCTCATTCATATACAGAAGGTGACCTAGTCTTGATTTATCATCAATCTCATGAAAAGTTAGGTGCAGGAGAATTCGAGCCCATGTGGCATGACCCTTACATAACAAAATGCGTATTAGCTAAAGGATCCTATGATCTGGTTGATTATGATCGAGCCCATGTGGCATGACCCTTACATAACAAAATGCGTATTAGCCAAAGGATCCTATGATCTGGTTGATTATGATGATATTCCTTTAGGAAAGCCCTGAAATGGTCTTTACTTAAACAAATATTATGCATAAAAATTTCGTGGAGATTTGCACATTATTTACCATTTTTAGGTGTGTACGATAGTTAATATTTTTTACATTTCCTACTACTTCTCATGCTTATCTTGTTTTTCACTTCATTTGCAGATGTTGTCGTTCCATAAAACTTAAATTGGCTTTGTTGATGGTGCTAGTCGTAGTACTCAGAATTTATCTTCCGCAGCCTGGGTTATCTATTCACCTTGTGATGAGATAGTCTCTATTCATGGAATATGCCTTCGTCAAACAACGAACAATATAACAGAATATAGCCAGTCATTGAGCTATTATTTGATGCTAACACATTTGGTATTCGACGTTTGATCCTTAGGTTAGATTCACAGCTCGTAGTATTACATTTAAACAATGTCTATATAGTAAGAAGTCCTTCAATGCTAAGAATTGTTTTATGGGTCCATCTCTTGGAAAGGAAATTTGATTATATTGAATATCAACACATTCCAAGAAATTTAAACACATTAACAGATGCATTAGTTAACCATGTGTTAAATAGACATTCGTCACATTTGTTAATTAAAACAATATTCATCCACATATTGATCAAGATAAATTGAAAGTAAAAGTATTATTTTTCATTATAAAAGTTTGTATAAAAGTGTGTCTACAAAAATATGTCATTCGAGGACATAAGGCCTAGCGGCCTTTATTTTTTGAATATACTGACACCAAAAATCAAAATGTGGTCCTAGAAACTAGAACAACTAACCATGATGATGATCATGATAGAAAACTATAGCACGGGAAACTCGACGAAGTAATCGCCTAAGTGGCCCTGGAACCCCAACCACATGTCTCTGATATCGGAGAAGGATTTCATTTGTCTTAGTCTTTGGGATATCCAAATTTCACCTCTCTAGGTTGTGTTCCAGCTCTACCAAAGTCTTGACCGCATTTGGGTTAGCTGTTATAGGCTCCTCGCCTTGTCTGCTAAATCGCCTCAGCTCGGCTGGTCGGTTTAGGCCCACATTTACACATGCATTTCATATAATTAGCCTTTGAAGACAAAAAATACATAGATATTTAAAATTTGAAAACATGTTGAAATGAGAAAGTCTCACCCAGGTCACCCCACTAAGCTCCGACTGGAAATAGGATATTAGGGTCACCTCTATAATCCATCTCGAGATATGGGAAGTCCTCAATCGAAATGATCTCTTGGCCCAACCAATAAAAAAACTCGGTAGTATACCTGACCACCGATCTGTCGCCTCCATGACGTGCCATAAGTGCAACCCATATCAACATA
Organism: Pinus taeda; assembly: GCA_000404065.3. Classification (NCBI taxonomy): domain Eukaryota; kingdom Viridiplantae; phylum Streptophyta; class Pinopsida; order Pinales; family Pinaceae; genus Pinus; species Pinus taeda. The sequence continues at coordinate 43,729 of APFE030720494.1, forward strand.
CGTGGATCCTTGGGACCTCCCTCATCTACTAAGATCTGTTGTGGCCAAAGAATTGGAATCTTCTCTAAGGCGAAAGAAATAAGAATGGCGCCATAAATGAACTTCTTCAATTTCCCATTCTTGCATCGAGTCAGTTCTCCCTTCATGTTTATAACCACTTCCTTGAACCAATTAAACATCATGGATTCATAGCATTCCACGACAGTCTACATCTGTGCTCGTGTGGCCAAATGAAGGGAAAAGTTTTCAAACATCATGCTAACAGTGAAAGCAATGGTCCTCAGGGGAAAGAGTCTAATCGTATGAATATCAATCCTGCCATCCTTGGGTGGTGCAGCCCCACAAAAAAGTTGTAGATACCCATCTGTAGTATCTCCTCTTGTCCTCTATCTAAATAATGAAATATCGGCTCCCCGACAAGAAAGCCCATTTAATAAATAGATTCCATCAGCTTCAATGGTAACGCGATGATCTCTAATCATGAAACACTATTCCTGGACATTCCAAGTCCTTACCAGCCATGTCTTCAAATCTACCTGAGATTTCATCCTATGTATGAGCCATTATTTCAGGAGGCCACAAGTTCTCAGAGCCTGCATGGTAGTTGGATTTTCCAAAGCTTCCAAATCATTGGCTTTGTGTTCTATTTTACTCCATTCCATTTTGAGCAATCAATAAACGTAAAATGACCATTTAAAAGAGTTTAGAATATTTTTTTAAAGTCAATCTCATAATTTTTTTGGGTTCAATTATTTTATTTTTAAAACCCTTGGTGCCTCTACTGTCGCTTTTTTACAAACAAGGTACATCTATTCGAATTTTCCAGAGGATGTTCGCGCAGCCTGTGATTATTTGCATGTAAAAATTTACCAGCCTGCACTACCTGATAAAAGAACATTAGTGTAGGTTTGAGGGTGGAATTATTGACAAAATTTTACACCAAAAAATTGATTGAAAGCTTAAAATTGAAATTTAAATGGATGAAAAAGTTAATTAGGAAGAGATCTTCTACCTGGAGGAAGCGATTTGTGATTTCATCCACCGGTTAGCTTGGAAGTAGTCCTGGAAGTCTTGTGGTAAAAATCTCCTTTTTCTTCTCTCAAATGGAAAAAATGCAAATGGTGAGAAATAATTTATTTTTTTCCACTTTATAGGGTTTTTGAGCTAAAAATTAATATTATTTTTATGATTAAGACATTTTAGCAGGGAAAATTTTATGTTTTTGAGCAGCTATAATAATTTATTCAGTTTAAATGTGCATAACGTGTTACAAAGTGAGAATAAATCATTTTGACTATTACCAGACTTTTATCACATTTCATGCCCTTGAAAAATTACGAAAAGCGAAAATCATAGAGTCGTCTTTTAATCCCTTTTAAAACTCTTAAAAAATGAAAACATTGTTGAGTACTTGTTTGTTCGAGCTCGTAAAAGTAAATGAACAACCGTCCACTTAGTATAAGTTTACCCCTTTTACGGACTGAGCTAGGACTATTTACAAAAAAGGTATACGTTGATCAAACATGGTCAATAGAGTTCTATCCTACATTATTTTATCCTTTTTCGGGCTTGAGAGACTAAAATGATGAAAAAGAACATGGTAGAGTTTACTTATGTTTTTCTTATGACTTTCTAAAACTAAAAAACACCGAGCTTTAATTTCTCAGGCCTCGTTAAAATTTTATGGTAAAAGAACTGAATGAATTTCCTTTTTATGTATTTTTCAAAATTTTAAAAGAAGATGACATCGAGTTACTCCTTTACTGGACTTGTAAAAACTAAACAATATAGGACTCGTTAAGCATAACAGGACCGAAACCATTCCTTCTTAGGGTTTGTTAAAAATACTTCGATGGACTCATCTGAAGGAAGAGCTTACAAAACAAGCATATCTTATCCTCCTCAAGCTTGTAAAAAATAAAGAGGTACTTGCCAGTAATGGTGGGGGGGAATTGGGAAAACATGTCTATTTTACATTTTATCATAAAGGTAGCATGTCACTCTTGAACACAACACTCCATCACATTTCTTGTCCAAGTTGGAAAATCCATTTGCCTTACAATTAATCAAACCTCATTGAAAGTCTTCATGGTTTTGGGTATTATTGTTAAGTCAAATGCTACCAAGTAAATTTTTGCGTCGTTATGTGTTCAAGAGAAGTTCAACCTCAGTTCAAGTTCCTTTGCAAATTTTTGCCTTCAATCACTTCGGACATCCCTGAGTCAGTCCTTGTAAACTATTTTCAACAACTTGTGTTTCGTGTCGTAGGCTTTCCTGCGACAGGTCGCTTCCTATCAACTTTAGTTGAATATCTAGGAAGCTGAACTAGAAGCCTTCAATACCTTGAAGCCTGCATGCCTTCATGGCATGTTTCTCACCTTCGATGAGAGGTTCTCATCATTGGCCTTCAATCTAATGATTCTATGAGTGTTCGACTTCAGATCACTTATTCGCAGTTCATAGATTTTACTGGAAGTACCTTAAGGACCATTGTCATTATTGGTGGTTTCTCTCGTGCTTGTTAACATCTCAGATCATTGACCGATAATCAAGTGGTTTCTACCATGTTCTTCTTCAAAACATTCACTCACATGGTTAGATTCGTATTATGGATCGGGAGATGAAGATCAAAACCCTGCATCTAGTTTCATCATTCCAGGTTATGAGGAGATTTATATTCATGATTATGTAGAAAAATTCATGACAGATGGTTGTGCCCATACTATATCTATTATCTATATGATTTTTGAATTTTCCATACTTATTCATTGAGTTAGCTTTACTCTAAGTATGGGAATGCCTACCTCAGCGATGATTATTTATATACATTTGCATTGTAATCTTTAATGTTCCCTGCAAGTTTCCAACCATTGTCTCTGATCTGATCCTTGGTATGATAAATTGCTTCAATATTATAAAACTTATTTCACAGACTTCTCACCTTAGGGGCAATCTGTTACACATAATTTTGTCACCATGACACTTGATTTGTTTATGGGTCTTTTTACCATCCGTGAACATGTTTGATTTAACTCCCTTAGAAGTCAAACAACCAAAAGTATCTTGAAGAAGATGGGGAATTTGGGAAAACAGTTGTCACACCTTGTCAAGTATCACATGCACTGATTTTCCTAGATATTCCCCCACATTCACTAGAATTAAATCTAAGAAAAGCACAGAATTGTGCTCTGTCTGCCACTATAGACCGTGCAGGTGAATCAAAGACAGTAAAAATGAAAAGTACATTCTAGAAACATAGTTGGTCAAATATTTCCCTACTGAAAGTGATGCAGCGCTCCCACCATAGGTTCCACCGCTTAAATCAAACACACGCAAAAACTCTAAAATCCACAATATAAGAATTTATAGAACTCTCAAATATAATTTATTAAAGACATAAAATATTTATAGGAGAACTCCTCATTCCTCACTCTCACACTTCTCCCCCCCCATACCTCATGGGCTCCTCTTAATTTATACAAATGGATTATAACCCAAGTAGGTTCTCTATCACTTAACAAACTCCAACAATATCTCTCTTGATCCCTAAAATCTCTCATCCAAATCCAAAATTCCTCTAATTCCACTTTTAACTCAACTAATCCTCTATTCTAGGATCCCCTAATCCCTAATATCTCTATGAGATCTTTACAAGTCTATCATCACTCATATTCTCTCATAATTGAGAATATTTAAAATTAAGACCTCACACACATATTTTTCATTCAATTTATTAAAAATATACAAATAAACTAAAAACATCACACCCCCTAAGTCAACCAAATATACCATGATTTTCTGAAGCAGGATGCTCCTGCATCAGAAAGCTTCCAGATGATGAATATTCAATCTATAACCCTTAGATGATGCATCTTAATCTGTTTCCTCAAGAAAACCTAATCCCTCAATTAGGGGATCTCACTCGCCTCTTTTGGATCTAAAACTTCTTCCTCATGGCCCATAAAATGACTAGAATGTAGAGGGATTGAGGGGGTCAGAACTGAGAGAAGATAAGCTTATGCTGCTAGTTTGAGATTGGAAAGCTTATCATCTAAGGAGGAGATTGAAGGCATTTGGGAGGAACCTCGTGGCATCAAGGCGAAAGTTGTCTCTTATTTATCTTTAATTAATATAAATGAATTGTCTTATTGGAATGATGAATGGTTTATAATTGTTTAAAGTGTTTATTAAGGAAAATTCAATTCCTAATCTCCTTGATCATTAGGTTAAGTTTGTTTTATTATTATATCGCATATGATTTTGATATTTTGCTTGTTTATGGTTGCAGACCTTATCAAGCATTGAGGAACTGCATTGTCACAACAAAGGATCTTCATCAAGCATTTCGTGAAATAGGTAAGAGGCTCATCCATTGGCTTTAATACTTATAATTCAGACAGACCAACTTAGGGAAAGAGTTAGTTCAATTGTGTGTTTGTTTATAGTTTCCGTCAAGGATCTAGGAGATCACTCTTGTCTGCAAGAGGGATTTGTCTATTGTAACACATGTCTTTTTAAGTTAATAATGAAAAAGAATTTCAATCGAAATCCCGTAAAAGAAATTTTGATACTTAAAAAAAAAAAATTGAGTACATGTCTTGTTAAGTTTAAATTGTGTATTGATAAGTTTTTGAGTATATGGTTGGTTAAGTTTAAGCAAGTGTTCTATGGTATTTTAGTCTTTGCCACTTAAGTGGATATTATGTATTTACAAAAATTATAAATTGATATATGAAGTAGAAAGTTAATTGAATTTTTGGTGGGTAGTAACCATTACCAATTTGGAACATGTACACTTGTACTCTATCTGTTAAAGCATGGTAGGTAGTTATTTATTTCGATTTTATTTATATTCATTCTTTTATGGAAATACATGCTTAAATTATGGTGGGTAGTAAGTGATTGCAAATAGGTTATTTATGTGAATAGGAACTACTTTCAAGGATTTCAATTATGATGCTTAACAATGAAAAATCGTTGCATAACTATTTAAAAATTATGGCATAATGCAACTGCATCAAATTATGGCCCAAAGGGCATGCCTTCAAAATTATGGTCCAATTAAATGTTCGAAAAAATAATTTTTTTCAATAATATTGAAAAATAAATATTTGTTTTTCAAAGTTAAACATTATAACTTGGATGGGTTAATGTGAATCGATTGCTATATTCCTACCATGTCAGTGACTAATAATACAGTGATAAAAGTTTTGTGTGTGTGCAATTTAATTTTTATTAATACTAAATTTTATAAAGTTTCAAGTAAGTTTGCATATAAATTCATAATTTTAATGAATTAAAATTATTTAGTAGGGTTATTATTAATATAATAATATCTTCTATAAAAGATTTCCTTTAAGATTTTTTTGTTTACTTATATTTTATTTTTGTTTTCAAGCAATTTAAGGAATCTAAATTAAGAAGCTTTAGCTCTATTTTGTAGCTTGTGTGAGTTATTTGTGTAGTTATTCTTCGTTTATTATATTTGTAATAATTTTCTCCTTCCATTATCAGGGTCCAAGCAAATCAAGCAAGGAAGAGTCGTTTCTCTCTAAGGGTGTTTTTTTTTCCATTGTTGTTATCTATGTGCTACTCATATATTGACTTCTAAGAACAATTGTTATTTTCCAATTGATTGGAGAGCCATTCCTACCACCATGAACCATTCATTTTAATTCATTGTCATCGTAAGGTGCACTTCTTCTCGGCAAGTGACTAAAGTGTAGGTTTGTTGGGATACCGCGCATCAGAGTATCGGGTGAACGAAATGTGAACAGTAAGTGTGAAAATATAGAGACCCACTAACATGTGAAAGGGCTAACAATTATTGGAGAAATATTTAGGAAACAATGTTAATGCAGAGAGGGGGGTCAATCAGTATTACAACTAATTTTATCTTTTATGCCAATTTATCTTTCATTCAAACTTGACATTTGTTATATGAGAGAAAACTTTAACAAACCACAACAACAACCATATAAATAAACACAAACATACACATCATGAGTGGAAAACACATGAGACATGAAGGTTTTACGTGGAAACGCTTTTGGGAAAAAACCACCAAAGCTTGTTGTTTCTATTGATGTAAAATAAAAGTTCCTACTCTATTACATCAATCTATTTGTGAGACACCACTCACATGAGACACCAACCCCCCTTGATTGCTTGCTAGCACCCACTAGCAGGAAACACCAAATCCCTCCATTTGTAGACACTTGTCCAGCTTACCAGAAGCACCATGTGAAGCACCAACTTCACGAATTTGTTGCAAGAACCAACTTGTAGGATGCACCAATCCCCAAGCCTTCTCAAGCACCCATTAGAGATGGAAGCACAAACTTCACGAATTTGTTGCTAGAACCAACTTGTAGGATGCACCAATCCCCAAGACTTCTCAAGCACCCATTAGAGATGGAAGCACCAACTTCCTGTATGCAAGCTCCAACCTAAACTCAAATAGGAACTCAATGTTCACTATAATTGGTAATCACTCTGCCTGATATCAGCTTTGTTCTCTGTCCTCTCCTCACTTTGGTGTAGTCTACTACTATGCTTAGCGAAATTCATTCATAACATCCAACGCAACATTCAACTTTTCTCGACATTGTGTTATTCAACAACATACCCAGTTCTCAGCCTTTTGCTCTCAACAATATGCTTTCAACACTTGGCCTCTTCTATCAATAGGCTCTCACAGCCTCTCACACGTCGCAATCTCACTCGGCCTTCTTCCTCTACATGGGCACCTTTGGCATCTTTTCATACATCAACACAACCTCTCACGGGGTCTCTTTCTTCTGCTTAGGAGCTTTGAGCCTTTCCCTATAGAACAGGCTCACTTAGCCTCATAAGGAAGTGCATGCACTCGCACATAGCTCTCCTCATAGCTCACTCAACTATGCTTCTGCACCCCCCCGCCCCCCCCCAATTGCTCAATTGTGCTCCTTTTTTTGTTCCTTTGCTTCAAAGTGGTCGATTTTACCTCTACTATCTGCTTCCACACTACCCGAGTGTACCTATGCATGTATCTCCATCTTGTTGTTGCATCTAACTTGGCCATTGATGCCTCATTAATCACAGAGAATGGGCATCTGATTGATCTCCATTAGGGGAATTTTGAGGTCTAAAATGGACCTCTTAAGAAAAATGTACAACCAAAATAAACTTTATAAGAAATAATAGGATTCAAGATGATGATGTCAACCACGGGGGTTGATTCATGATTTTTGGAGTAAAAAAGTAAAAGGATTAAAAAATAATAAAATAATAAAACTATTTTTTCAACTCATATTTTCAACTTATCTCCCTAAGGTTTTACTCAAATTTCGAGTGGGAGTACTCGTTGCATGCAAAATTTAATTCCTAATCCAAGGAGTACCCATGTTGCATACTTTCCATGGACCCTGCTACATGAAAAATGAGAAATAGATGAAAAAACGTGATTGCATCTAATGAGTGTTGCCGCTCAAAATTTGAGTAAACCCATAGGGAGAGAAGTTGAAAATATGAGTTGAAAAATAGTTGTTTCTTTTTTCCCTCTAAAATTTGGTGATGTGATCTAATATTATTTTATTATTTCCACTATTATTTATAATTTCCTTAGGAGGCCCATTTTAAACCTCTAAACTCCCCTAATGCATACTGAGAATTAATTCTCAGTCCACCTATACACTTCGACAAGATATTGTCCTCTCTGTGAAAAAATATGTTGCCTCGAGGCTCTCCATGCTTATTAATGGCTCACAGAGCTTTACTATACTTCAGCATGAATTCTTTGCACTTCATTTAATTCACTAAGGAATGCACGAGAATATCAGATATGGCTTTCTTTCAACTTTCAAATAGGCCTCAACACTCTTTTCTACACATCGTGCTCCTTATCGCCATTGAATCCATTGACAAACTTCTATGTGCGATCATGGTGCTTGCTACTGACTCATCCATTTTCCATAAACCTTTGTGCTTCTATTTTGGAGCTTTTACACCATAGCACAATTTCAGAGCCACAATTTATCCTAACTTTTATTGAGAAGACCTTATGAAATTGCAAAGTCCCGATTGGCTATTAGCTCCTTTTGCTTAACCTGTTATAGCATTTACTCCATAGGACCGGGTGTCATGAATGGGGGCATAACACTTAGGTTCTAAGGCCTTCAGACTCCTACCAAGGGCCTTTCTCCCTATGTATTTTCTCTTCCACCCTTGGTTCTTTTAGCTTCTCGTCCAGGTGCCAATTCATCGGAAGCTCCTCATTTTGTAACTTTTCTCAAATTTAAATTACAGAGGAGTTTCGAAATTCTGACCTCCGAAATACTTCCCACGTGGCATCACATAACACATAGGTTCTAAGATTTCTTAACACCCTTGGTTCTATTGGTTTTCTCATCCAGGCTCTAATACTTCGGAGCTCCTTTCATCGGAAGTTTTTCATAAAGAATTTGCATAGGAGCTACAAAATGCCAAGCTCTGAAGTTCTTCATAGCACTTAGGTGCTAACCCCGATTTGTACCCTTGGTCCTTTGGGTCTCCCATGACATCGTATCAGAACTTTCCCATAAAACAATTAGTCAAGAGTTATGAAAACTCCATCCTTCGAAACTCCGACCTCCAAAATGACATCATGCTGATGTCATCAACCCCACATGGAATTTCCTTAGTGCAGACATGTGTCACCTGGGTTTGCCATATTAAGCCACCCAAAATGTTGAATTTAATTGTCACATGTCCTACATACTGACACATCATGTTGACATCATTTGTCTCGTCAGCTTCTCAGGGGAAATCACCTGTTTCCATGTGTCTTGTCTTGAGGAGAGAGAAAGGGTCCCTCGGTCCTATGTTTTTCAACGAATTCCTTTGTATTTTCTCTTTCTCGCAAACCTCAACGCTTTTAAAGGATTGCAATTTTAATAATTTATGAAACTCCAAGCTTCCGATGTTTCTCCCCTTCTGATATCCTTCCTTCCAAGGTTCCGATATGACCAACCTTCCAAAATTATGAACCCACTTTGATATTTTGATATCTGCCTGCTCCGAGGTTTCAACCTATTTTATTTAGGCCTTCTGAAATTTCGCCTACTGCCCTGGTTCCATGTCATCTTGGGCCCCTTTTAAATAAACTTTTGAGTACTCGATGTTCTGAACTTTTGATATCCCGAGGGTTCGACCTCTGATATGCCGCCTGCTCTATCTTTCTGATATCAGGTCCCGAAATTTGACCCTGCTACCCTGGTATCGGATTGAAACTTTATTAAAGGGGAATTTCGTTCCAGTTATGAATTTCTAAGTTCCCGAGGTTCTAAGCCTTCTGAATTTATGAGTTTCTATCACCATTTTCGTTGAATTTGTCAATGCTTCCAACTTTCGTTATCCACCAAGACTCCTCCAAGCACCTTTTAACTCTGCATTCATGGCTTAAGTCACCAAAATTTGACTCGGAATAAATCCTCATCTAGGAGGCCATTCGTAGACTTCCTCATACCATTGGAAAGCTCTTTCATAACAATTTCTAGTGGGGAAGCTTCGATGTAGGCTTTGAGCCCATTGCTACCTTACACATAGCTCCAAACTATCTGTCATTCTTTCCACATTGGCTCTTCTTCTTCTTCCTAGAACCTACTCTTCGGAGGCATTATGGGACACCCAACCACCATAGCCATCATTTTATGGCTTCTCCAATAAGCCTGCTACTATGGTGATTCTCTACCGGAGACTACGACAACCATAGGAATCCCGCTGAGCTTGACACATCAAGCACGTAAAACTAGACCACTTATCATCACAGCTAGGCTGATTGACATCAATGCCAACACTCTTGCCAACAATTAAACAATGTCAATTTCTCAACACCTCCCAGCATGATTGTTGACATCAATGCTAACACACGTTCAACCACTAGCCATACAGAAAATCCTAACTTTCCAACAATATTCATCGACAAATGAACTTATTAGCCTTTAAGAGGCCGAGTTATCATATAATCAAATATTGGGTTGTGGCGTGTTAGTGATCGAGATGCCTGGTAAATATCCAACAGCTAATAGCACAAAATACTAATGTTAATAGACCCCGATCTGTTCATCCACTGATGGATAAGTTTCCTATCATGCACTTGCAATTAGTGGGAGACTGGGAGGTTGACATGTCAAAGAACTATGGGTTATCACTTTATCTTATAAAATATTACCATAGTCTAAGGAAGCATCGTTTTTGTCTAGCAAATAATGAATATTTCAACATGATTTAGATATTTTAGGGAATGTTTTGGAAATTTGGATTACAGTTGTCAAGCTTCAAGATTTTGAATGCCTTAAAGGTTTTTGATGGTGTTGAATCCATTTCCACAATTAAAAAAAAAGATTCCCTGTCACAATATGATTTAAAAAAAAAATGAATTCCCGGGAGAGAAAAATTGTAACCTCAATAGACAATGCAAAAAATATTCACCAATGGGGTGTCAATTAACTCCTCTAGAAACTACCAATGCAAACCCTAGTGTAAACATACTCTGATATCTTTTTCTAATGATAGAGAACATTCCCACCAAGTAACTGCAAGTTATTAGGAGATCAACAAACCAGGATGCCATGCATCATGGTTTTGAATTATTCATAGTTAATGGTTTAACCCAATATCGACGGAATTTGACAATGTGTTGAAGTGACAAAGCAAGATCACAAGACAACATGGCAACCAATATGACAGTCTAGCAGTTGCATGATGATGTCATGCCATGCTGATGTGGTGATTACATAGTATGATGATGTGTCATGGTAACATGGTAAAATTTTTCTAATGTATGATGTGCCATGATAAAATGGAGATGATGTTTCGTAGTCACCAAGAATAGAGTGCACTGTGTTGGAGCTCTGGTGCATCTAAGATGGAGATGAGGACAATGCTATTGTTATAGGCCATTGGGAGGTCGAGTATCAGGAGGAAAAATATATTAAAAGCATAAAATTATAATCACCTTGCCCATTGAGAGTCCTGAACTAGAGGTTAGTCAGAAGGGGCTCAAGCCCCGAGACGACCAGATATCGGAGGTCAGGAGTTAGAAATACTCGAATAACCTTCACCATGAAAGTCCCCAATATTGACAAATCTTGATGAGATTGTAACTTAGCAGGAATAGGATTTGTGTGCAACTAACAGTTGGGCACATAGAGTATTGGGCTCTCTAGGGTCTCGTGATATGGAGTATTGGGCACATGGAGTATCGTCATAGTGGCTATTGGGATATTAGGTATCTCAAATCGGGGGTTCTTCTCGATACTCTTACACACTGACACATATTTGATGCAGCAAGTCCATGTGGTATGTTGATGTGGTAATTGATATGGTGTGGTGTCTTACAGTGAGTGCATGAGGGAAAAAGAACTGTCATGTGTCTAGCACATGGAGAATATGGAAGTTGTGGTGGCATAATGGAACAATGTTCTAGTAGCCATAACTTTGTGATTGAAAAACAAAATGGGATGAAATCTATATTATGTAAATGCTAGAAATAAGTTTTAAAATGGTTAAAGGAAGAGTAATTTTAATGATTTCCATCGAGAGCAATTTTAAGTATAATCACCTTAGTTTAGTTTGAAATTCATCTCAAATTAAGATTAAAATACATGTGATTATTAAATTTATAATAAATATAATATATGATATTTGATTTGATAAATTATTATTAAACAAAATTTGGTTATAATAAAAAATATATAATATATGATGATAAATGTATATCAACCAAATTTGCTAATATAATTATACTTATAATAAAATAATCCATGACCAAAAATAAATTTGAGTTTATTAGCTCTTTGTTGTTGGGATCCCTATCAAGAGTTACCAATGCAAACCCTTTATATTCAAAGATCTCAAAAATGTATATTAGCAGTACGAGAGTTTTCAATTAATTATGATGTATAAATCTATCGGTTGTCGGCTATGGGCAATCAATGTTAGAGTGATACATGAGACACCACCAATGTAACCATCAATACAAGTAAAAATGAAAATGTGAAAAGACAAAAAGCGGTTACAATAGTTAACAAATTATTAGTATTGGGTGTCAGGAGATTGGATATCATCTATCAGGTGTCTTTTGCCATTTCGATGCATTGATCATAGGAATTGTCAGATTCAATAAAATTGAAGGATCAAGAAACTGCAGGTTTACCTACTCAAAGGATTTATGACCACCACTTATAGTTCTATGACCACCAATTATAATTCTTGTAGGGGTTGTCCATTGTCATCCTTTATGTTGGGAAGAAAATGAGACTACTATAGGCCGATAGCATCCTTGGAGGGAGTTTAATGTGGACAAATTTTCAGAGATGGAAACCTTGTGCCAATCACTAAAAGAGATGCCATAGAAGAGAAGCATCAGTTCAAAGAGTAATCCCATGATTTATTTATGATGGTCCATCCCCATTGCTTGGTTTGTTGGTCCTAGGCTCTAAAGAATTACGGCTAATGATTTCACTAAATGAGGGAGAGATGTGAAGGACATACAATGAAACATTTACTATTATATTGATTATTAAATCGCCAAGATTTGTGCAGGGAACATTCTTCTCTACTCACAATTGACAGGCCATTGTATTGGGTTTCAAGGGGTAGGGATGGGGATGTGCAATGGTTGGACATTAAGGGATTGATAGAAGATTTATTTTAAGATTTATTATTAATGGAAGGGAATTTCATGCATCGATTTGTGCAGGAAATATTCTTCTCTACACACAACTGACAAGCCATTGTATTGGGTTTCAAGGGGTAGGGATGAGATGTACAATTGTTGGAAAACTTTGGGAGAAAAATGGAGAAGTCTTTTGTTTCTTTGATGATTTTAGAAAATCCTTTAACATAGTTCCTACGAATAATCTTTGGCATAGAATGGAGGAAATTGGTGTTCCAAGGCATTTGAGAGCAACTCTGCATAGGTTGTATGAAGAGGTGAAAGTCAAAATTAGAACTTCAACAGATATTTCTGAAAGTTTTGGAAGTGATATCGAGGTCAAGCAAGGTTTCCCACTGTCACCTACCCTTTTAGGTTTATATATCGACAAGCTTGAAGAGTGGCTAACTTCGCAAGGAGGTGACAATATCGATTTGGGCAAGTTTGTTATCAGACTTCTTTTGTATGCAGATGATCTTATTCTGATTGCTAAATTTCCTCTTGGTTTTCAAGAGCACTTACTCTCCCTTGAAAATTTGTGTAGAAAGTTGGGGATGCAAGTCACTATTAGCAAAACAAAAATAGTGGTTTTCTCTAACAAAAGAAACCATAACTAGAATAAGTTCTACTTTGAAGGAAACACTCTGGAAGATGTTGCGGATTACAAGTACCTCAAAATTGACGTCAACGGAAATCTAAGCTACGATGGTTGTTGAAAGAAAAGAACTTTTGGGGGTTGGAAATCATTCTATGCTTTTCAAAATAAGTGTAGAGAGGAAAGTTATGGAACTGGAAAAGCACTCAAACACTTTTTGGGCTTTTAGTGATTTTGGTGATTTTCTATGGTTGTGAACTATGGGCCAGTGGTACATATGACATGCAGTGGAAACAAATTGAGAAAATTTAGAAGCCTTTGATTACAAACAAATTCAAAATTAAAAGTGCAGTTCCTTATGCTATCTTGTTAAGTGAAACAAGGAATGGTCCTATTGAAGCAATTCTATGATGTGAGTCATAAGGTATTTAAAAAAACAAAGTTGCAAATGGAAAAGGTTAGATGGCCCAAGGTTGTCTTTAATGACATATTGTGCAAAAGAAAAGACTTGGATGCAACAAAATAACAAATGGTTTAGTAAATGGTTTAAAGAGATAAAAACTTTTGTTTTGGATGAATTCTACAAGCTTACTTGGGATAAGGAGCTAGGGAGAAAGAATAGGTATTATATTGAAGAGTTTAATCACAGTGATAATCATCAACAAAAAAGCCAAAATAAGTGTGGGAGGAAAAAGTATGTATTTTTTGCTTAACCCCAAAAGTGGAAACAAAAGACATTTCATTTTAGAATGAGTTCTTCACAGACACGAGAAAAGTTATGCTGACAACTAGCTTTTGAGATAATCTATTCAGTGAGAGATTTATTGAGAAATTGGAAGCATTTATTAAAATTGAATACAAAAATCAAATGAAAAAGTAATCTGTCCCCTAAACTATCTTCAACCTTGTAAAAATTAAATTAATTTATTTAAAA
>APFE030720494.1:58843-68884 GCA_000404065.3 Pinus taeda
TTTTTAATTTTAACCATATAAAATATATCATAAAATCTATATTTTATTTATACAACCCTAAAATTTTCATGTTATTAATAATTTTACTAAAATAATTTCAAAACTATTACTCTAACATTTAAACAAACAAACAAACAATCATTTGCTCACAACCCAAGACTTACCAAAATCCACAATCCACAAAAAACTATGCCAAAGTTCCTTATAGGAATGGAATGGATGACACTTCTATTTATGAGTTTACAGTGTATAACTTTTATGAGAACATTGAATTCATGACATGGAAATAGCTATAAAATAGGTAGGTATGACCTGGTTTTATTTATTTGTGACAATGATGAAATGAAGGCTGCGCCCCTATCCGTGTTCTTGCCTGTTCCTTTGCTTCCGTCCTCCCTGGTATGCCTTATTTAGATTGAAGACATGGGAGTATCTACAGATCCACCATGTGCAGCTAAGGTAGTAAGCTAGAGCAGAGGGGTGGTCACGGGCAGAAGCAGAGGTAGCATAGGTACCTAAACCTAAAGCAGCAGATCCCGCAGATGAATACTGACAGGAGCAGAAGCAGAGGTAGCATAGTTACCTAAACCTAAAGCAGGAGATCCTGCAGATGAATATTGACACAAATGCCATACTTCCAGGGCATAAATATGTTACAAACAGTGGGATACACAATCAATCTCTCATGGATGTGCTTCATAAGCCAATTGGATTCACATAATAGTGCAAAAAGTGGGATACTCATCTCTGACAATTTTGTATTGATATGGGTATCCCTCATAAGCCCAGTGCCCACTTTCTGGATTCACATGATATAAAACTGTAGTAATAGCTGGCTCTTCGCTCTTTTTCTCCTCTTTTTTCTTCTCAGCAGGGGGCTTCTTCTCCTCTGGCTTCTTCTCCTCTGTTTTCTTCTCAGCGCCCTTTTTCTCTTCCACGGTTAGCAACTCCGTGCTGTACCCCAATTTCCTCAGTTTTTTTGCAAGACGCACAGGATCAGCTTCTCCCACCACAGTTATCTTTCCCTCCTTCATATCCGTTGTAACAGAGTCCACTGAAACAGAGCATTCAAAGAATTAGTAAAGAAAACATACAACTAACACCTAGTAAATGTTATGGAGGACAGGAAATGATTCATGCCTCCACATTCTACAACAGCCTTCATGGCTTTCGCTCTGCTTCTCTCGTCCCCATGGTCGATTTAAACACCATTTTCTGCAAATTGATATACGATCTTTAAATTATTAAGACAAGAAAATTTGTAATAGAGGATAGTAGCAGTAGGTTTGACAATCGTGGTCTGCATTAGTTTGCATTTTAAGGTATTGTTGGTAATGACACTATTACTAGTTTAACAGAGAATCAATATGCATTAAATCATAATGGCTAATAATAACTACTAGTCACTACTAATTTGAAAACTAAATTATAATAAAATTTACCAATATTTAAAATAAAAAACAGTAAATCCTACACAAACCCATTAAAACATGAGAATATATAAATATACCTTCATTTTGAAAGCCGAAAGAGAATAACCGCCTCAGCTATAATCCAATCACACAAAATTACTTTAACCGATCTTCTCTGTTGTTTTTCTGTATTCCAGAGATCTTGTGATGAGGGCACAGTGGCTTCAGTAATAAATAGATGCTGTGAAAAGTAAGTTCCTTGAAAATGCAATGAAGGTGTACGGTAAGTTCCTTGAAAATGCAATCTGTGAAATTCGATGTTAAGTTCCAGTAAGAGTCCAGGAAGGCGCAACGTTTACTGGTCGTTAATTATACCCATGCCCAGGTGCACAGTACCAATTGCAGACCTTAAGAAAAAAGATAGCGATGGGACAAGTAGGGGACCATGTATTCCATTAGTCTCACTATAGTCAATATTAGTCAGTTTTAGCGTCACAAGGACGTCGGTCTATGCAAATAATATTATACTGATGAGCTTTGTTGTTTCGTTATAGTAATGCTAGTAATGCTGGTAATGGGGCATTTTTATCCTGGGAATATTTATATTTATATTTTATATTTATATTTTATTAAGATTAATTTTACTGAGTTGACTAGTAAATGTGATTAACACACGGTCAAAACATTATTTAACAAAAATTTCTCCGTTGAACTTTTTTTTGGGCTTCTTTTTTTTATTGAAACTTCATACCTAAAACTGTTACAAAAAATACCAATACAATTTTTAGCCACGCGCAAAGTAATAACCAGGGGAATTATTAACAAAAATTTATCCATATTATTAAGTGAACTGTGTCCTTTTTGGCTGTTTTTAAATTGGAAACTCATAACTAAAGCGTTAGAAAAACATACAATTTTAAGCCACTCGCAACAAGTAATAACAAAGGGAATATAAAAATAGAATATATAATCTCTAGAATAAAAATGTATACAATTCAGTAAAATACAATATAACAGAAAAAAATATATTATTAAATATATTTATGTATTATTCTATTTAACTTTATAACTTCAATAAATATTATCAAATTTTATCTAAAAACATATAATTAAAAATAAATAAAAAGCATATGATAATTAAATTAAGAAGTAGTAATCATTGGTACAAGCAGATTGGGAATTTGGATTCTTCTTTACTAGTCAAGCAATTTTTTTTGACGTTTTGGGTTTTTGTGTTTCCTTCAAGGAACGTTATGTTTAAAATTTGGCCTTTTAATTGCAATGTTTTGATAATAAATTAATCTCTCACCAATAAAAGTTTAATTAAAAAATTACCCTTCAATAACACAATTATGTTAAATTTTTTCATATATTTATTATAAGAAAAAAACATGACCAAAACAAACTAATGACTTGTTAAACGATAAAGTTTGTTTTACTCTGTTTTTGATAGGATATAAGTTCTTCTCCAAAATGCAAGATATTACAATTATTTGCAAATATGGAAATCTATTCCACTCACATCAGACTTGAAATTATTATAATCAATGTGCTCATATTTCATTATTTTCAATTTTCCATTTGGGTTTTGATTAGACAGTTTAGATGTTGCAATTTTAATGAAACAAATGGATTTTTTCCACCAAAGAGAACAAAAAAGTTTCTCGAGAAGAAATTTTCATCTCAAGGACTGTAGATTTTATCTGAGGCTATCTTCTAGGCTCCTCGTCCTCTCCCCCATCATAATCACATGAAATCAAGTGGGGTATGGGTTTGTAGTAAATCCAACATATTGTATTAAAAGTGTTTTAATATTTCATAAAGTTTTCGTAGATGAGTGTTGGCCAGTGACCTATCCTCAACACATTAAAAACAATTACTCCATCAGACATACATAAACAGCTCAACTATAATCCACCCTATTTATTTAACTTATTATTAGTGAGAAACAACAAGACAATATATGGTTTGTGTATATCTTTCACATGACAAATTTTGTTTTTGGAACTTATAGGTAGTAAGTGATAAATAATCAAATACCATTTTTAAGCATGTTTTTATGCGATTGGGTTCACAACCATCCTCAAAATTTTAAAATACGCTTGATATACGTCAACCATCCTCAAAATCTTAAAATATGCTTGATAGACCACATGTCATAGATATATTTACTTCATTGATGGTGGTAAGTTCTTAGCAATTTTGGAGGCATTTTCAATTGTAGGAATTTTGGCTTTGTTTCCAAGTGAACAAGTACCTAGGTGTACTCTTGTATCCATGCATTAAGATAGCGAAATAGAAGTTCCTGGTGCAAAAGTCATAATTGCAAAAGCCACATGCTATAGTCGAGATTCTGTGAAAAATGTAAATATAATGTTGATTTTGTAGAATTTAAAAAATAAATGAAAATTTAACAACTGTTAATATTTCACTTGCAAAATTCTTACTTTTAAACTTAGAATGTTAAACTAATGGGAACTCTCTTTTTCCTTTGCATTGATTTTAGAATTGCCTCACCAAACTTTAGGTTTAATAACCCTCTGAAGTGAAGTTTAATAACTCTCTAAACTTAAAACTTATTTTTTTTTCTAAGTAATATTGATCTATTGATATGGTACAAAAAAAGTTACAGAGAGGCCTGGCCTCAGAGTTGTTGAACATCTGTCATCATCAAAAATTGAAACTGTTTGATTTGGACTGCCCCAACATAGGGGAAACCAATCCAAGAAGCCTTTAAAGACTGCCCCTGTTTTGGGGGAAACCAGCCATTGAACCAGAAAAAACTATAGTTGAGTAGACCTTGGTTTTCTTGAAAATAAAAAGAGAATGCAAATCTAGAACCAAGAAACAGCAAGACATAACCAAGAGACAGCGAGACATGTCCACTTGGCGGAGACTCAGCCAGAGGATCCAAAACACATGGCAGAGAAGCAAGACCACAAGACCACGAAACCACAAACCAGTGAGACATATCCACCTAGAAGCTGGGTGCCTTTACATGAGGCCACATGTTAGGCCAGTGGCTCCTTCAGAGCAAGCTCCTCCTCAATCCGGCAGGCAAATTGATACCAGTCGTCATCCTCTTCAGACGTGCCTCGTCCCTGAGCAGGTGGAGCTTCCTCAGTGCCTTCTACATCCATCTGTCGCTCACAAGCGTCATTTTGCCTGCTGCCTGAAGCTTTCGTGCTGTTATGCTTGTCCTCCTCTCCCGAAGTGTAACCAACTTTAGCCTTGCCATGCAGATCCTTTCTGCTTTCACTTTGCTTCTTGTTGCCCGGGATGTTGATCCCAAGACTACCAGGCACATCCCTGCTCTGCTTGTTCCGGTGACCTAACAGAGGAGCTTGCATCGCAGACTCTTCCTCGAAGGAAATTGTGATAGTTGCAGTGATTGTAGGCCTGTTTAAGGAACTGTAGAAGCGAAATTGAGTGGTGTGAGGGGCGGGAAAAGGAGGAAGTGGAAAAGGAGTAGAGCAAGCAGTGTTGTCCCTCCTACCTCGGCCACTTCTGGTATTCGGGTAGCGATGAGTGGGGTAAATGAGTGGGTTGGGCATCTCAGTAGCTGAGTCTGGGGATTCAGAGGCGGAGCTGGTCGAAGCTTGTGAGCGGGTATATCCTCCACAAGTTCCTCCTCATCTACTGCACATGCGGTGCCTGAGGCAAGCCATGGAAGAATTGTAAGATATATTGACAGCAGAGGAATTGGAGGAAAGGCGACGCTGAATGTGAGCAGGGGTGGTCGAGCCTCGGTCTAAAAGATAGTGACTGGAGTGCGAAAAATGGAAACCATTACCAAAATCCACGCAAGGAAGAATCAAGCAGCGACTGCCTGTTGCAGTTCTAATGCACGATTCAGTGGCTTGCGGAAAACATACGCCATGGAGAAGGGGAGGATTAACAAAACGATCTGCAGGGGCCACGGTGTTGAGGGAGGTGAGCTCGTCACAGCTTTCAGGGTCATTAATTATCACCTACAATGTGTTATTAATTCATCTAAGCTAAGCTCTCAGGACGATGCAATTAGCCAGATGGCTATCCATCTCGTCGGCGATCTATCTTGTCACCTTAATTCCCATTGGTGACACTCGCATATGGGTTAAACTTAAAACTTATTAATAGTGAGATAAGATGAATTTTATCTAGATCATTGTTCCTACCATTTCTCAAATTAAAAACTATTATAAATGTTAATTAAAAAATTGTCTTTGAAGTTAACTTATAAAATAATTTGGATAAGAGGAAACCGGTTTTCCACAACTCACCACTTAAAATAGATCCTTGCAATACTAAATTACTAATAACAAATAACAAATAACAAACACATTTTTATAGTGATAAACATATTCTTAAAAATAAGATATTTAAATATATTTAAAACATTTACAATAATAAACTTATTTTTTAAACGGTAAAATAATTAAATATATAAAAAAACTTACATGGATGAAAGTTACCAAACACTGCACTCCAACCAAAGTCGTAAGTGTAAGGCAACATCCCATTGTTAATGTAATAATTGTTGAAGGTGTAGAAGACATGGACCTACACATTATCACAGTAGAAACACACTCCACCCTATTATATTGCATTGCAATCTATGCCCTAGAAACTTCCCAAAAGTTATTAAACTAATATAAAAATCTCACTAAAATCTCAAATAAAAAAACAACAACATGAACATGTATATTATTAAACTATAAAAACTATCCAAAAATATAGATAAATTGTATAGAAAAGTATGTAATATGATAATCATATACCAATCCTTTTTTCAACCAAAAAAACAAAGTGAAAAATATACCTATATGAACGAATAGACAAGCTACAAAGTAGCAGCAAGGCGAAGTCACTGAGAACAACCACCATTACTCTCAAATGGCTACCTGGCACTCAACGCTCCTTCCCAACAAGAGAGGTCATCCTTTCCAATTTAATGTATTAAATATTTAAAATATATAAAATAGAAAACTGTGTAATAAAATTTGTGGGACATGTGTGACACCCTTATCTGTAATAAAAGATAAACGAACTGACAAACGAAACGTGAGAAATTGTGAGTCACCCATATGAAACGAGTTGATGCACGAACCTTGATAAATTGTGATTCACCCATATGAAAAGTGTTAGTAGTAATAACGTTTTCCCAAAAAATTAACCCGTCAAAAAAACGTTTTGTACATTGCAAAACCCATCATAAAAACACCTTTATGTGAAAATTTTAAACGTAAAACACGTTCAAAATGACCTCTGACAGGCAAAATGCCGTCAAATTCCAACCCTAGGTACAAGTATATCGGTCTAGAAAAGATAACCTAAGAGAATACATCGCATCAAAATACATGATAGCGAAAATATGAGTGATACTATATTGGAAGGCCAACAGAAGCGAATCTTTCGCATCAATTATTATGCTGTCACATCGTGTGTCCATATGACGGTAGAAATGATTGTTTAAAATTAAATATTTAATATTTTTTAAACTCTCTGTAACGCGCAAAGATGA
Source organism: Pinus taeda (assembly GCA_000404065.3). Taxonomy (NCBI): domain Eukaryota; kingdom Viridiplantae; phylum Streptophyta; class Pinopsida; order Pinales; family Pinaceae; genus Pinus; species Pinus taeda. The sequence goes on from APFE030720494.1 coordinate 65,759, forward strand.
AATGCCTCACTTAAATCACAGCTATCCAATGTTCAATACGACGAAGAATATTCCGCTCTTATGAAATATTGAGCATTCATTTTATAGAAAATACAAATTCCATTCATAAGTCGCAATAGGTACGTTCATTACAAAATATTTTTTATTATGTTAATTAAATTTCTTTTTCATTTTATATTATGGGTTGGTCCGGAGATTTTTTTATTGAATGGATGGTTCAAGTAAGGTTGGGATAAGGATGTTTAGTTTTGGTTCGATTATTGGGATAAAAGAAGTCGAGCACCTAAAGGTCTTTAGGGTCGAGCACCTAAAGGTCATCTCCTTATCAGTCGAGGCTCTGCTTGGCGCTCCTTGAACAGTCGAGTGTACTAACGCACCCTCACCATCGGAATAGTGAGTGACCCTCACCATATGAATAAGTGAGTGCCTCCGCCCCTCTCCTGGACAGTCGGAGTGTTGCTTACGCACCCTCACCTATGAATAGTGAGTGTGCTAACGCACCCTCACCATATGAATAGTGAGTGGCTCCGCCCCTAAATATTATAGGGTGAGGTAAACGAACGCTCGGGACCCCCGGGGAGAGGGCCCTTTTTTTATGCTTATTGGGTGGCCCCTCTCAAATAATTAAACTAAAGGTTGTCGAGCCATGCTCGCATCCGGGGATTCGGTGGGTGGCGTAAATAGTGCGTCGAGCCTGCTTACACATTCTTTGTCAAATCTCTTTTTTATAGGTCCGATGAAAAAAAGTGATATTAAAAATATTGTCATTTTTAAATTGAAAGATATGTTGTAGGATGATAAGTTAGAGGGATAAAAGAAGCTAAGATATTATAAGGAGGTGATCAAACCCATTCTTGCTAGTCAAAATTATCTTTATACTAGTGCTAAGAATAAAATGAACATTGCAAAGATAAGAACTAATTTTCATGAGCTTTAGAGTAAAATTGGGCGTTGGTCTATTCTCAAACACCTTGAGACAAAATAATCTGCTCCCTTTGCCATACTAAGAGACTTGAAGATGAAAAACATTTTCTCTTGGATTTCCAAGTCCTTACGCACATCCGTTCTCTTTTTCAAAACATTTGCTATATTACAACTTCTTGACTTGTTAAGTCAACAAAATTATAGTGCTCTTAGAACGCTTCTCTACCTTCTTTTTTATCATGGAAATAAACTATTAAGACGCTGATCTCCCTTCTTTTTTATCATGTAACTAAACTATTAAAAAGCATCAATAAATCACTTACCTTGTTAAGACCCAATAAACTATATTAATCTTTGTGAATATTAATCACTATCATCATTTTTTTTTTAAATACATAAATAATCTGAAATTAAATGTTAAGACCCAATCAACTATATTAATCCTTATGAATATTAACCACTATCATCATTTTTTTATATTTTAAATACATAGATAATCTGAAATTAAATGTAAGTGAAAATAAAATTTTGTAAAGTTAATAATGAAAAGGAAGTTTGATCACAATACCTTTAAAGGAATTTTCATACTTTGTGAAAATACGAAAAAAAAAACTTTTTGCGTACATAGGTGCATACTATGACAATGCTGTAAAAGGAATTTGATCACAATACCGTAAAAGGAATTTTCGTACTTCATGAAATTACGGAAAAATAACTTTTGCGTACATGGGTGTAAAAGGAATTTTGATACTTTATGAAATTGAGAAAAAATTGCTTTTTGAGTGCATGGGCTTGTTAAATTTAAATAATGTAGTGATACTTAAACATATTTAAGTAATCTAGTGATAAGATTTACTTTATGAAATTGAGAAAAAGGAGTTTTTTTTTGTACATGGCTTCTTAAATTTAAATAATTTAGTGCTAAGAATTTTTTTATTTAATTTTTTATGCGGTGTAGTTTTTATTAAGTATCATGTTTATGTTAAATATTATCATTTTCACTTTGCATATAAAGGCATCGTTTTAATTTAGTAAAGAATTTATATGGATGAAATGTATTATGTTATTGTATGATATCTAGGGTTGGTTTGGAGATATCAAATTAAGTCGTAAATCAATTTTTCTCTATAAAGTATAGGTTAAACTTTGGGTTTGGAGTTTCTGGTGGGATTGACATCAGTAAGGTTGTTGCGTTAGGGCTCCAAACCGCAATATGTCTGTTACAGCATTAATGCGACTATTCTATTGAGTAAATGTGACTACTTGCCTTACAGAATGCTTTTCCACTGACCTACAGATGTTCATGCTGGATTTTGCTAAAAAATCACCATGTTGCTTTAAATCCCAACACACACTTCAGTTCTGGTGTTCGGTCGAGTATCAAGACGATGTTCACTAGTTTTCTCAAGTACCCGGAGGTTGTTTTCCAGTTTTATCAAATAGTGACAAGATTTGTAAACTACCCAAATGGTCCATGGGGTTTCAGGTGTAGTAAATCTAAGAACAATTGGGTTTTGTTTCTTCTTGTTGATCATGACAGGATTCAATATATGTATTGATGCATATCTTTATGAAGCGTTATGGCATGCCTGTGCTGGTCCATTGGTCACAATCCCTTGCATTGGGGAACGATTGTTCTACTTTTCCTATAGGCACATGGTACAAGTATCTCTAGGGTACTACTTGGAGGGTTTATGAATTGCTTCTTTTTATAGTTTTACTATTGTATTGGGTGATTTTGGGGGTGGCTAAGAGTTTTAGAATCCAAAACTTCTAATATTTAGAGTGTTTGATTAAGTTTGCAAGGTTGAAGCATCTACAAATCAAGGTGTTTATGAGCAAATGCACTTGTACAATCTAATGTCCATCATCCTTTGTTGTGTCATCAATCTTTAATTGAAGGTATGTTTATCTATGTTTTTACGCCAATCCTATTTTAGCATAAGTAAATACGACCTATACAAAATCTTCATGCCAATGAAGATTGACCCATTTCTTCACTACTTTAGTGCTTAGTCAGAGGTCATTAAACATGTAAATGACTATTTAGTCCTTATGATTCAAAAGGGTAATTTGGACCTACTTTGAATTCACTTTGTGTAGGGTTGTTCAATGTTCATTGAATGAAAAATTGAGTGTTTGTTTTTTGGCCCCCTGTTGCAATTGATTTCTTGATTGCTTTGTCCCTTCTTCTTGTAAAGG